>CATIWK010021483.1:0-13639 GCA_949634005.1 Mallotus japonicus | reverse complement strand
GGTCGAGACCTCCTTTCACTCTTAAGAATTAAATCTTTTAGAGATTTACTCTTAGATTATTTAAACTTCATCAATTAATAAGTGTGATAACTCACTCGAATTAAATAAATTTTTATTTTTGCGATGACATACTAACATACTTATAATTGTAATTATTAAAAAAAGAACTCTCTAGTAACTACAGAATGAGCATTGCTTAATAAGAAAGCAAATATCGGGAATATATATGCGTTCCCTTAAAAGAAAAGAAATAGAAGTAGGGAACTGGACAAATTTGAAACTGGACAAAAGACATGCATTCGTGGGAGCAGTAGGCAAAAATGTCCCATGTCTAGTTTTAAAAGGTAATAATGCCTATCAAAGATGACGACCCTAACGAACTCAGCACTGCAAACAGAAAAATGGAACCATTGTTTATGCATTGATACCATAATCCAGCTAAAATTTAAGGCCATGAATTGACGGTCCACCATCCAATTATTGATTTTTTTTTTTTTTAACTTTGCTCTCTTATAAGAACTAATATATTGATTCCGTCACAAAATGATAAACCATTCAATTATTAATATTTATAAGTATATAGGCATTAATCATATTTGGATTTATGGTTTGGTTATATAGCCACCAGCAAATAAAACACATAAAAATACATTTTATCTATTACAAATTGGACAATAGCTAGCTAGTTGCCAATGAAAATTGCATAATATATATACACACACCAACTGTACAGCATTACCAAAGTGTCATGGTCCTCAAAAGCTTTTACAGAAATTAGCTAAGAGTGCATGGGACTGAATGAAGGGAAGCTGACCATTATTGCCTTATTGAGGAACGAATTGAAGTCATGAACCAAACATGAGAAAGGGTTGGTAATGTTATCTGAGAAGAAATTAAATGGAGTGAAAATTGGAGAAGTTATCGTTTGCCCTAAGATCAAGGGGTTGCTTCCCTGTTTAGTTGGGAATTGTATAGGACAATGCTGCTTCTGCTGGCTAAGATCAGACACTCAACATTGATGTCTTTTTATTTTTTTAACACCACCGAATTGACGTTGTGGATAGAAGTTGGTAGTCATTTTAATATGTTATCAACATATGCAACCTACCACCTAAAACATTTGAACGGTTCTTTCGTTTTATTAAAAAATTAATTAGAATAAAGTTTGGAATTATTACTAACAACACTGAATTTTCTACTATATATTGCTTGCCCACAGGATATAGACTTCAATCTCAACATTTAAGAAAAAACTTCAATTTCATAATGAACGGCAAATCTTTGAGCCTATAGCACCTTATGAACTATTAAATATGAGACTGGTACGTAATGGGAGATCTTTTATGTGATTATACTGAATTTAGGAATGATTTTTCTGAATTCAATAATAAAATCCAATTTATAAACTTATTGAATTTAATTAAACACAGTAATTAATATGTCAATTGATACCAAAAATTACATCTAATTAAATTGGACCTAAATAAAAATTCTCACGCTGGCCAGATTAAATTTGGCCCATACTTTTGTTTGATCTAATCACTGTCATTTGGAGATGATTTATAATTATGATGAATAATAAACATTTAAAATTTAAGTTTGTTTATCAATAATCCTTAGATCAGTTGTCAGAGACTAATTTCACTTAACTAACTTCTTGAATTCAAATCGTAATATATACGGTCACATTAAATTAGTTGTTGACAGATTTTTAACATTCTTATAATTTTGATGGAATTGAACCAAATAGATTAGAGTTAATAAACTTTAAATATCGTGGTTCAGAAAAAAATAAAATTCAGGCGTGTTTTATTTCATTCTACCAAATTTTCAACAATGATGAATTAGATAAATGAAAGTTAAAACTCAAAAAAGCAATGACCTTCCGAACATCTTCATATATTATTTATCTATAGTTTAGGTAATGCTTTTATACATTCTGAAATCAACACAATATCTAATACTTTTGACATTCATCTTCCATGTTCATACATGTCATGCTAAAAGGACTTGGACCATAATATTGCACTAATTCACCAATAAGATTAGGTAAAAGCGTACCTGACTTCCACTGTGATTAGCTATCCAAATAGCTCTTGTATAAACAAATCTTTCTTTAGTTTTCCTTTTTTAATTAATTAAGTTTATTGGAACAAACTACATTCTTTGAATTTATGTGGATTTTTAATTTGTTTATGCAGGGTAGGCAAGCAGCATCGATCCTTAGATAGGCGTAACATGTATTGGACAGCCAGTTTTTAGTCTTGAGAAAAGTGCCCACTTCTCAATGCTTGGGTCCGAATCTATAACCTTCCACCTGAAAGATTAATAAATTTTATGTTTAAATTTTAACTGATTAATGTAAAATTAATTGGTGATACTTTTCTTGATAATATCTCACATTTATGTCAGCACAGCATATAAAGAAAACTCACTTGTATGTGGTGACAAGACGATGGAGGAAGACTAGCATCATGGCTTTAGCCATGTTCATGCCCAAGCATGTCCTTCCTCCCATTCCAAATGCTAAGAAGCTATATGGCCTAGAGTCGTCCTGTAAAATGACAACACAACATTTTCATGTGAAAAGGGTATTAGTAGAAGAGATTCAGGTTTGGCATAGATGAACTTACATCAAATCTTGATGGATTGAAGTTGTTGGATTCCTTGTACAGAATGGGATCTAGATGTATTGATCTAGCATCAATATTAACATTCCATCCTTTCTTTATCTTAAATCCTATATGTAGTTTAGGAAAAAAAATCAGAAGAAAAGAAAACTGTGAACAAGACTAATTAGTGATGAATTAATATTTGAACATATTATTGAGTGCACTAGTGGGAGACAAACCTTCAATCTCACAATTCTCAAGTGCTAATCTTGGGAAAAAGGGGACTATAGATGCCATCCTTAATGATTCTTTAACCACCTGTTCATTAGATTTTTGTTATGCAAATTGCTCTTCCCCCCAAAAAAAAAATAGTAGCGTCAAAAATGTGAATTTTATCAAGTAAAAATCATTTTTTTTGTTGCGAAAGAATTAATCGCTAAAATATGGTTTTGACAAATTCTGTCGCTAGAAGCATTTTTTCAAGTGGTGAGTAATTTTGCTAAAAAAAGACATTGGCAGCGACTTTTACGTCGTCACAATCCTCACATTGAGTGACGAATTTAAATGCGTCACCAAAATTTCACTTCATTTGCGACAAATATATTGCTTTTTTGCGGTGACTTTATTTTTTCAGATGAAATTCTTGCCTACACTGAGTATAAATACTCTATAGTTAGATGTGAACGATAAAAATATGTGTTTTATTTTTATTGGTCAAGTGGTTTACATTTGACTTATATGTTATTCGTCTAATCACGGGTATATTTACACCTAATGTAAGTAAGAATCTCTAGACCTATTTTTACCACTCTTTTTGCTGGCGATTTTTTTGGTCTTTGGTGACAAAGAGCATTAGAAAACCATAGCAATGTTCAGTGTGCATAAATATATTTGTACTTATTTACCTTAGAAGCATATGGCATCTCATTAAGATCTTCCAATGTAAGAAATCGTCTCTTCGAAGCAATTTTGTCGGCAATGAGAAATTGCTCAGCCTGCTCCAATCAAGAATCTAATATCACTTCAGTTTTTTAGTTAAGATAATCCTGCAACTAATTATATGTTTGCACTCACACAAAGTGTGTCTAAAACATTTTGATTTTCGCCAATGTACTTAACCATCCATGTGATGGCACTTGCTGTTGTATCCTGACCTGCGTATTTATCATCAACAAAACCTCACGGTCAAGAAATTTATTGGTCAATTTAATAATTTTAGATTTAGCCATAGTTTAAAAATGATATGTAAAGTTTTCTGACCTGCAATAATCATGGTTAATATATTGTCTTTAATCTCTTCATCTGACAACTTAGAGGCACCATCAGGACATGATCTTTTGTCACCTGCCAATAGATGTTGAAGAAAATCTTGCTGATTGGCATCTGAACTTCTTCTTCTAGCCATCATCATTTCTAGTGTGCTCATGATTCTTTTCCTTGCCTGAATAGTCATTAATAAGGATATGTTAGTTTTGTGTGGGCCCAAAAAGCTGAGGCACAATCCAAATTTCCTTAATGGGCTTTTTTTGGTTTTTGGAAGAGTACCTTTAGGCCTCTGTAGAATCTTGTGCAGGGAAATCTGAGAGGGAATGCAAGCATTGCTTCACAGACATAATTTATATCCGCTTGCAACATTTCTAGTTCTTGTTCATTTTCTATGCTCATTAACATCTTGCACATGGCTTTGAAGGTGATCTGTCTCAATTACAATTAAAAAAAAAAAAAAAAAACTCAACTAAAAGATAGCTGTTTTAGTCTACAAAATTAGCATGAGATGGGCTAGTGAGTTAGAATCACAGAGCCACTTGAGCCGATAATGGCATCGTCTAAAATATAAAGGAAATGCGATTGGCACCAAGTGGCCGACAAATAAAGGAAACATATGGGCGCACCCAGCTAAAGTGGGCATCGAAAGGGGCCAAAAGTGGAGATGCGAATAAGTATGGGCCTAGCACAGTCAATGTTCAAAGCAAAATAAACTATAGTACTTAACAGACTGACCTTAAGTGCCTGGTGAAGCACAATTATGGTACCCTTATTTTCCCAGCTACGAATGCTTGACAAAATTAGCTGATCAAATTGTTTGACGAATGCAGAAAGTGAGCTGGTCGAGAACAGATTTATCAAAGAGCTACGTATCTGTTTATGATGGTGTTGAGAAGCACACAGCAGACTATGATCTCCAACAAGCTCAGCAATTGATTTAATATATCTCTTTGTGAAATTACCAGACTCATTGTTTAATATTGCCTTAGCTGATTCTGTGCTTGAAATAAAAACATGCGTCTGACCAAATATACTGGTCTTGAAGCAGCTTCCATATCTGTAATTAGTCCAAATAAAAATTTTCTTTTAGTTTTATCGTATATTTTTGGTATAAAAATTTTCTTTAGTTTGTCACTATAAATTAAAAAAGAAACAAAAACCTTAGACGACGGATTCTGACAAAGTCATAAAAACCATTGGAAGTGTTGATGGCAGCCATAAATTGGAGGGTCTCTCCAACAAAAGGAAGTCCTCGGCTACCAGGTGGAATAGCAACGGCGGATTCTTGATAAGGACCATGCCAAAGCATCAGCTTCTTCAATATAAATAGCAAAGCAATCAGAACAACAACTGCGTAGAAACTAAGGCAGTAAGCAGGATTTGCATCTGCCAAAAAGAAACACTGCATTTTCGTTTTTATTTGGTGGTGGGTGAAGAACAATAATAGAGTAGTAGTAGTATCTAGTTTTATATATATGTGCATATAGTATAGTTCCATTCACTCTTCAAGTATTGATTAATAATTGTATAGTTGAAATCTTGGACAAGTGTGCGGTATGAAGCAGATGTTTTTATTTTGGCCTACAAACTCTTGTATAATAATTTGAAAAAATTTCTTCCGCCATTGAATGTGGGTCGCAACTTGCAAATTATAATGAAAAACTAGTAATGCTTGTGTCCTAGCTATCACTTCTGTTGGTTTCATTATATAATGGCCCAAGTCAAAAACAGAGTCCACTATAATGATAATATTAGTAATTCTGGATTATGCACACGTAAAAGACAAAAGATCCCCATCTGTGGCTACTGGCTACTGTACTTTTTCCTTCTTGATGAAAAACAACAGCATGCATGTATGCAACTTGCCAGCAGGTTTGCCCTCATTCTTTGAGCACAAACCCTGCTTCTTTTCCATGGCAATTACTTGTCTTCGAGTTTCGTACCATAGTCCTTAAAGAAATTTTTTTTTTCTCTTAAATAAGAATGCAACTCTTTGATCCAAAAAGATCATGATTCAATTCCCAATTGATGCAAAAACTGGATTAAGACTAAACACTGCTGCTTAATTTTATTGTAATAATTAACAAAGTTCTTAAACCGGGGGCCTTCTAATAATTAGTCGGCACTGCTAACCATTGTTACTACTCTTTTCTAAGCAAAGAAATGACCAAATTGATGTACTTGGTTCTATTATTGGACAAATAATTATCCACCATGACGCCAAACCTCTTGAATAATTCATCCATAATGTGACAACCAAAATGAGTTGCCAGCATTGATTCCACCACCGCTCTAATTGTCTTCGCTACCCTTTGGCCACGAGTTATTGCAGAAAATGCCGTAGGCACATCACTGGATCCCCCATCCCAATCAATTTCAAAGGCTTCAAGACGATCAATTATGAAACTCCCTTCTTTTTGCACCTCAAATTTTATTTCTTCTGCACAGGGTGCATAGTATGGTGCATTGAAAGAATCAATCTTTTCCTCCTCAATCAGTCCCTGCACCGTACAATAATATAATGGCTAAGGTCAACCCACTGGAACCCTGAAATCTTTTCATTGATTAATGGAGATATACAAAAATTCTGATTCCCATTAGCAAGTTGGATTACGCTTTCAAAGGCATAAGCAGACCCATCCAATCATTTTTAAACAAACGAGCAAATATGGAAAAAAAATTCCCAATATGTTTGTTAGAGATTTTTTTTTAAAGAAAGATTTTAAAATATCACCTCTGAAGCCATGCTCATTAGAGCTTTTGCTAGCAACTCCCAGTGATAGCAACTTTCATCAGTAGTGGGATCAGAGGATCTCCTGCCCATGAATGACAAAACCATGCAGCCGCCAGGAAGCAATTCCTCAGAACGTGACCTCAGAAAAACTGAAAAATCTTTCTGGTATTGCTCCGAGTATCCTTCAAGCACACAAGTTGGGCTGCTCTTTGATATATAGATTTTTCCCTTGTTCATGTGGTTGCTAACACTGCTTTCTAGACCAAATGGAACCTGTTCATATAAATGTATTGGACACTTTTATCTTCAAGCTTGCACAGATTTTAAACAGTGTGAAGCATTACCTCTTATAATAATAATAAATAAAGTTATAAATTTCAATAAATATGAAACATTAGCAAAAGATTTACAGTTTCATGTGCCAGAAAAAAAAAAAAACTTAGAGTTGGATGATATGATATGATTAACTGAGAAGGTATTTGTTTGGCAATTAAAATTTCTTCAATCAGTTCTTGCCAGTTATGTAAGCCGGAAGGGACCATTTTTCTTTTTCTAAAAAAGAAACTTCGGAAGGGACCATTTCTTCTTTTTTTTTTTCCTTTGAACATTCTTTCTTTTCATTGAAAGAGAGGCAAGAAGATATCATCTCCTTTCCAGGAGAATAGAATACAATATAATTCTTACAAAATGACAAGCTTAGCCTGAACAGGCTATACCAGAACCCTTCTCAGGGATTGGCTTTAAAGCAACCGTTACTAGTCGGAAGGGACTATATCAAATCTATAAATGCATTACGTTACGTCTCTGAATCAACACAGATTCGTGGTCCCTTAAATACTCTGATGTTCGCTAAATGACTAATAAGAAGCCAAGCTAATCGATATAAAACATATTATTAAAATTTCCTCTCCACATAAACCAGTATGGATTTTTTTTAATATATATGGTGTCATATTCATTATTAAATATTTATAATATAAAAATATTACTTAAAATATATTATTCATTTTCTCTACCACATAAATAAGATGAGAATTTTTTTTTTTTTGCTTTTGGAAAAAAAAAACTAATATTCTCTTTCAATTTTTAATAATGATAACATTATTTTTATCGATTATAAATTTAATAAAAAGAACTATTAAGGGAAACGATCCATATTTTGCCTAAAGCTAACGCGCACTTTGTAAAGAAGGAATTTTTTTAATTGTTTTTATGGTACGTGACTAGGTGTGGACCAACCTGCGAAAGCCAGTGAAGACTGGAAGAAGAATGAACGCAGTGGAGACTCTTGCTAGGAAACAATCTACCATAGAAAGAACCAGGTGTTCCCGATATAAAACATGGCCCAAAACCTGCACCCTTTTCTTCCTTTAATTTGCTGTAGAGTTCTGGCAATAACCCAAAGATATAGTTGAAGTCGTTGCTCGGAAGATCATTTAAATAAACCCTGAACTCTGGTGTTGCACAGCCCAGATCTTGACATTTTGCATGGATAATTTCAAGTATTTCACAGATTACTAGCAAGGCGTTAGGTCCAGATGAGCAACCTAAGTCTGCTATGCCTATGCTCTGAGGGATGTTTTGTGTGCATAACATGTCCAAGATTGCTTCCTCCATCACTGGTTTTGCAATAGATATAATCTTGCTCTACAAAATTTAGAATATGACCAAATCAGAATCAAGAAAAATAAGCATACATATCATGCATGGAAACTCAAAAAAAGAATGACATGCAATAATGGTACTGGATGATTCAGCTATAAGAGATAAGTAATCAAACCTGGACAGATGAATTATTTGCATAACTAGTTTCACCATCTCCTTTGTTCATGTGAAACTCTTGCATTATTTCCATTTCTGGCAAAGAAAACCTCTAATGAAGACTTTGAGAAGATTAATAATTGTTGCTTCTGTACTATCTATCTTTATCTCTCTCCCGACCTTCACCCTAAGTTTAAGCTCCTGATCAGAAGAGTTGAAATGTTATGGCTAGTAAGGTGATGGAGGCCCCTATATATAGAAGCAAAGGCAACGTAAAAATTAAATTATAAATGTGGATACCACCACCTTGTCATTATATGGCAAAGTGCCTAAATAAAAACTTAATACAATCCAACATAATCAATAAGAGATATTTTAAATCCAATATCATCAATAAGGTAGTTTAATTAAAAAAAAAAAGTTTAATGTGTTAATGAGAAAGTAGTCAGGCAGTAACTTTTTTTTAAGGGTATTTTGAGTCATATGACCTCTGATACCCCATAGGTATATTTCTATTCAAACAATATTTTATTTGCCTATTTGAGATTATTACTTGCAGCACAAGAATGCCCAATCCAAGTAGGAAAAGGAGTCCTTCTTTGGGAAGAATCTTGGATCTTGCATAATACTTCTTAAATAGGAAAAAGTCCTACAAACAAGAGGAATCTCATTCCTCCTAGGTTTGCATATCTCACTCTCTATAAATACTGCTCACTTCTCCCTCCCTTACTCATTCTATTCTCTTAACTCATTACTCTCTTTATCTCTCTAAATTCTCTCTCTAACTTAGGCATCGGAGGGTTAGTGGGGGAAACCCCACGTCTTACCTTGCTCTTTGTTGATTGCTTGGCCGCAGGACTCGGAGGTTCCGGAAATCAAGTTATCAGGTATAATTAAGTAGTTAATGGTAGTAGTAATGATGGTTTTATTATTAGATTTAGAAGGGAGGTGGTGGAGGTGTGATGGTTGTTGGGAGCATGAGAGAGTTGCTCTTTTGCAAATAAAGGCTTCCTTCAATTATCCCCACGACAATTCTCTGGCTTCTTGGGGTTCAGATTCTGAGTGTTGTGGCTAGGTAGGTGTTGAGTGCGATAACACAATAGGAAGAGTTACACAATTGAATCTTGATTATGCAAGGGACTGGTATTTAAGAGCTTGGTACTTCAATGCCTCTCTATTTCTTCCTTTCCAACAACTCCAAGTTCTCAACTTAATGGCAAATGGGATTGTTGGCTGTGCTGAAGGCGAAGGTACTTCCTGAGATTACTAATGCAATTTTTTAACCATTTTTTTTTATTTTTTTTGTCTCTCTAGGGCGTTTGGTTTAAGGTCCGGAATGGGAATGAGATTGAAGGGGAATGGAAATGGAAATGGTGGGGAATGAGAATGGGAATGAGAATGAATATTTATATTTGTTGTTTGGTTCATTATGGAATCGGAATCGAAATCAAAATTTAATTCCCTTTTAAGTTGTTTGTTAAAAATAATGAAATCGGAATGCTATTTATTTTTTTCATAATTTTTTATATTTTTAAAAAATACTGAAATAACAAGTAATTAAAAAAATAAAATAAAATAAAAATTAATTCTTAAATTTTTTTAATTGATTGATTGTCTAAGATTAATTCATATATTTTTTTAATTGATTGATTACTTGGGGTTGCTACAAGCTATAGTTCTAATAGACCTAAAATAAAAAATTTTAAAAATATATTAAATACGAATATAAAAAATTTAATTTACAATTAAAATAATTATATTCATCAAAAAAAAAATTTAACTCTTTAATGGATGAAAATATGTTATATTATGTATAAAACATGTGAATTAGTTTAGTCAAATGTTTAGGTTTGATTTTTAATATCCATGCACTTTTTTAATAAGGGGGTGTTTGTTTGGGATAAAAATGGTCCAGGAATGAAAATGACTCATTCTCATTGTTAATATTTGTTTTAAACTGAAGATCAATAGGAATGGAAATCCATTCCCCCTAGAGCCTAGGTAATCAAATTTGATTCCCGCATTTCTAAAAAAAAAAAAAAATTGTACCCGTATAGCTGAAGCCCATGTGTGTACCAGTATAGTTGTCTACTTGTAATGTAAATAATCTCGTGCACTTGATTAAACAATGTTTGATATTTTTCTTTCTTTTTAACATTTGGATTGAAATAAATATTTGGATTGAAATAAATATGTCAGATTTGGCCCAACAATTAAGTAAATATTTTATTATTTTTATCCCTTTTGTGAGGTACTTATAAATTTTTAAAAATTATAAACTTGTTGGAAAAAAATTAATTAATTTTTATTTTATTTTATTTTTATTAATTATTTGTTATAGTTACTTTTTTTTTTTAACAGAGAGATTCTTATTGATTTTTTTTAAAAAAATTATATTGGTTCATATATATGTATTTCCTTGCTAACAATTAAGAGTTGTGTTCTGTGTGGAATCTTAAAAAGCGACAAAAGCTTTAAAAAAATATTAAAACTGTAGACAATAAGATCATATGAAGAAACAAAATTTTCTTGATGATGGGTAGTTTCGTTCATTGCTGTGAGGTCTGGAGCTGGTATGAGGTCACCATTTGTTAGACCATATTAAAAATAAATGAAATGATCCATTTGCAATTTTAAAATAAATATATATATATATATATATATATATATATATATTTATTTTTTTTTCTGACAATTAGCAGTCGTAGTTCTTACAAGAATTCAAACAATTTGCTTTTTGTTGTTAACCAATAATTAAATTTAAATAGAACTCTCATGCAGGTTTTGAGAGACTATCTGCACTAGCAATTTGGAGATGCTTGATTTAAGTTATAACAAAATGAGTGCTACTGTCATTTCATCTCTAAGTCGCCTTTCCTCTTTGAAATCGTTAAAACTGCTCGAAGGTTTTGCATATCTAGAGAAAATTAATATTCAAGGTGCATTTATCTTTATGCTTGGTTTCAAATTCCACACGATATAGATTGTTTCTAGCTAGCTTAATTTAGTTCAATTCATCCTTTAATCAAGTCTATATCTAGCGCATCTTGGGTAGTAGGCTAATCTGTTTATTTGTTAATTTTACATAACCATATGGGAGCAGAACTAGATAATATAACAAGCTTGAAGGAGTTATATACAGGAGGCAATGAAATTGAAGACTTCAATTCCTTCTGTGGTAAAAATAAATCCGCTCTCATAAATTATCTTCTTTTTTTTTTCCCTGTAAACCCACCAAATACCACAGGGAAAAAAATGGCTATGAAATTCACATATTACTCATCAAAATAGAATATGAGAAAGGTACATTTCCGCCTCCAATATTTATACCAAAAAAATGCATATATTTTTTATATTTTTTTGGATTATGTAAACATAGAATTAAATTTTTTATTTTTTGTCAAAAACATAGAATTAAGTTGTTCGTGTATTTTTAGTCTCTCTTATGATGATAGATAATTTGAAAATTAACAGTCTCTGTGTCAAGCTGATGTGGCAACGTACAAAATGAAATAGATTCCATGATATAAAAGAAAATAAAATAAAATTTTCAAACACAATACTACCACGTCAATTCCCACTCCAATCCAAGACCCCACACAAACCAAAGGATATATACACACCAATGTTAAAAAGACAAAAGTTCTACCCTGATCCTTTGGCCCGGGTGGCAAGCCTTCTATCTAAGAAGGCACCGGTGGAGGCTCGAACCCCACTGGTCCCCCTCCCCCAACTCAAAAAGACAAAAGTTCTTGTCCCCACCTCCCTTCACCTTTCATTCAACCACCACCCACCACCACCACCACCGCCACCACCACCACCACCACCACCTTCTCCTCCTTCTCCTTGAAAGCAACTTCTTAGAGCATCTGCCTTCCGTTCTTCCTATCATATCCATTAGACCTTATTAGGAATAAACAAGGTGCAAGAATTCAATTCATTTTTTTGGCCTGTGGCATTATGTATCAATTGAAATTTGTTTTAAGAATTTTATTTCAATAACTATGACCTTTACTATAAAGATGAGAACAAGAATTCAATTTTTTTTTTTTTAACATTGATAGTACTATTAGTATTTGTTAGTAATTAGGGGGGAAAGGAGAGGGTGGAAATCGAACCCTACATCTCAAGTGGCACATTAAGGACCTTCGCCACCACACCAAATTGGATGGGTAAAAATTCAGTTCAATTTAGTTACTCTATTTTAAAAATTTTTACACACAATCTTAGTTCTCCCGTAGCTCAACAATGAAACACACAGGCGCAACATATTTAAAGACAACAAAACCACACTAAAACCTAAAAACCACATGAACAACACAAATTACACCAAATTAAAATTTTAATGCTAAAGTAGTTTCAAGAAAAAAAAATGGTTAGGGTAGATCAAGGTAGCTTTCCTGATCAAGTTCAGACTAGGAGATACAAAAATTTCTTACTACTATTTTTCAATCGTATTGATAGAGCTTTTTTTACAATTTACCAATTCCTCCATTCCACTCAATGGCTTTAATTCCGATTGCACAAGTATCTATAAAAATTTGGCCAAATACCCTTTTTCACCCCTTAACTTTACCCTTTTAGTCCATTTCACACATTAACTTTTTTTTTAACCAATATCACATAAACTTTTACTTTTATTTTTAACCTATTTCACCTATGGTCAGACATAATTAAACGTATGTGAAGGACGCGCGATGACATGGCATGTATAAGTCCAGGTGGACATCCATGTCAAAACTTTTCACCTCTGAACTTTACCCTTTTGGTCAATTTCATCCATTAACTTCAAAAATTGACCAATTGAACATACGAACTTTTATTTTGGACCGATTTCACCCATGGACACGTCAGCTCACGTTAACACATCAGCTCTTCTTTCACCAACCACGCGCCTCACATTCATTGGGCCCACACTCTTGTCCACGCTATCAAATGATGTGTGAAATAGGTCCAAAAAATGTCTGACCATGGGTAAAATCGGTCCAAAATAAAAGTTCATATGTGCTATTGGTTAAAAAAAAAGTTGATGTGTGAAATGAACTAAAAAAGTAAAGTTCAGGGGTGAAAAGAGGTATTCGGCCTATAAAAATTACTATTTGGGAGAATGTTGGTCCTTTGTATGTTTGTGTACGTGCTTTAAATTAATTTTCAGCAGGTAACCATAAGCATGATGTGTATTGCTGTATCAAGTTTTGTAATTTGAGCCTTCCTCTGTTAGAAATTGGACTGATTATGACCCCTGAATTTTATGATAGGAAGTGTT
>CATIWK010021454.1:0-15967 GCA_949634005.1 Mallotus japonicus | reverse complement strand
TTCCATCGCTAAAATTTAGCGAGGAGCGTTTTACCTACGGAAATTTTTCCGTCGCTATTCCGTCGCTAAGTGATTTAGCGACGGATTTTTTTGATTTAGCGACGGAAAAATCCGTCGCTAAATCGGCAGAATTTTGTAGTGCACTGTCCATAACTCACCTTCACCGCCAGGTCTTCAACTAGTGGTGATGTTGACCTTAGCAATAATCACTCTTTATTTTTATCTTAACAAGCTTAATTTTGAGCATTTAATGTGTTTTGTTAAGTGTGTATAAATTAAGACTTAATTTGAAGTCAAAATGGAGCAGAAATATCAAAGAAAATCAACTCAGGACCTCAGTCACGAGCACGATCAAGACCGAGATAAAGTATGAAGTAATTTGCACTATTTAAAGTAAATTAAAATACTCATCCCGGGTCCAGTCCCGCCCAGGATGAATGATGCCTGACCGGGATAAAATTTCGCCAATTAGGCTCGATTAGACAGTACATATCCCGAGCCCTTGTCCCGCCCGGGATCAAGCTGCTCGGGTGAAATTGATTTCAGTAAATTTTTTACTCCTGAAGCAGTACATATCCCGAACACTGTCCCTACCGGGACCATGCCTGGGACCAACGCAAGAATTCAAACATAATGGCTATAACGGATATATTTTGGAATGTCCATACTAGGACTAGTGAAATCTCGACCAAGAGCAGGACTTTTACAGCTCAAAAGTCCAAATAACATTCAAATGGTGTTTGAATTTGTTGGAAACAAAATTATTGTTTCTAACAGCTATAATTGAATTGCTCAAGTATAAATATAACCTCTGAAAATCATTTAGAACAAAAGAAACTCGATTATCATTATACACTTCAAAAGCATTCAATAAGCTCTCAATTTTTTAAAAAAATCATTTTGTCATTATTTAAACTCTTGTGAAAGTTGGTAAGTGATTAGAATAGAGATTCATATTCTTGTATTTCTGGGTTTAAGAAAAACGGGAAGTGAGATTCTATTCTAGGGAATTGGTTTAAGTGTTTAGCCATTAAACACTTGGGATTTGGTTTAAGAGATAGCCTAAAAACTCTTGGTTGTAAGGTTGAAGAGTGAGCCTCAAACTCTTGTGTTATCTCAATTTGTGAATAAGATAGTATGGGTTTCGAAAATCCTAATTTGGGGATAAGTTAGGTGGAGACATAGGATTATTGAGTATTCGAACTCCTTAAATCTTTGTGTTCTTCATTCTTCATTCTCAACATTCTTTTAATACTTGTTTAATTCTTTTAATTTCCTAATTTTATTCGATAGCCCTATTCACCCCCCCTAGGGCACTTTCATTTGGTATCAGAGCTTTAATTCTAGGAACTTCATTGCTAGAATACAGGATCATGTGAAGGGAAACTCAAAATATTTCTTTACTTAGACATTTCTTTGATGGTAGTGATTATCTAAATTGGAAATTCAAAATGGAGTTCTATCTAGATTGTGATTCCACTAAACTTTGGGAAATTGTCCTAAAAGGATGGGAACCTCCTAAAGCTACCGTTGATGGTGTAGTCACTACTTTTCCAAGAAGTGAATGGAGCAATGAATAAAAGGAAGAAAATTACAAGAATAAAAAGGCTATGATCACTTTAGCCTATTCTATGATAAGGGAAGAAAGTGTTAAGCTTCAATATTGCTCTTCAGCCAAGGAAATGTGAGAGACCTTAGAAAACCACTATGAAGGCAATGTACAAGTTAGAAGCAAGAAGGTTCAACTTCATATGTATGAGTATGAACTCTTCAAAATGAAGCCACACAAATCGATCACGGAGATGACTAATAGTCTCAATTCTCTTCTTACAACCCTCAAGAAGCTTGGAAAATATTTCTCCAAGGAAGAAGTATCAAAATGAAGCCACACGAATCGATCACAAAGATGACTAATCGTCACAATGCTCTTCTTACAACCCTCAAGAACCTTGGAAAATATTTCTCCAAGGAAGAAGTAAACAACAAGATTCTAAGAATCCTACCTAAAAAGGATTAGGAATCTCAAGTTACTTCAATTGAGGAAGCTCAAGACCTCTCAACTCTCTCAAACGACGTACTTATTGGAAAGCTTCTCACCCATGAGCTTATAATCAAGCAAAGATGTAAAGAGCAAGAAGAGAAGGAAGAGAAGAAGAAAAACGTTGCTTTAAAAGCTTCATAAAATGATAATGAAGAAGAAAATCTTAAAGATTCTAGCGATGAAGATGGTGATATTTCCATACTCATAAGAAACTTCAAGAAGTTCTTGAAGAAACAAAACACCTCAAGAACAAAAGACTTCAACAAGAAGTATGAAGGAGAAGGTAAGAAGAAAACTAAAGAAGTTACTTGCTATGAATACAAGAAACCAGGTCACATCCGAAGTGAGTGCCCTAAACTTAAATTTAAGAATAAATGAGCAAAGGATAGGAGGAAGGCCTTCAAAGCTACTTGGGATGACACCTCCGAATCCGAGAAGGAATACGAACAACAAAAAGTGGCCAACCTTTGCTTCATGGCTCTTGAAAATGAAAATGAGGTAACATCTACTTCTATTTCTTCTTGTGACGATTGTGAATATGATGATGATGAGAGTTCTATTGCAAGTAAACTCATGCTTAAATGTAAAACCTTACTTTCTAAGAAGAAATATTATAAGCATGAGTTAACTAGCTTAACCAAAAAATTTGAAAAATTTTAAAAATGAATTTTCCAAACTTGTTAAATCAAATGAAAAGATTTCCAATGATTTAAAATCCTCAAATTCCTTGGAGGACCAACTTAAGAAAGCTAACGTAAAAAATATTAAGCTTTCTAAGGAGATCCAAAAATTAAAAAATTCCATTGATAAACTCATGAAGGGAAAAGAAACTTTAAATAGTATTCTTGATTCTCAAAAACTCCATGGAGACACTCATGTAATTGGATATACAAATGAAATGACCTCTTCATCACCATCTCACATCAATTTTATTAAAACCTCTTGTGATGCTACTCCTACTTCAAAACCCCTTGAGACTCGAACATTTCATGCTAAAAGGTCTCATGTATCAAATGATAAGGGAAAGTCTCATAAGACTCAACCATCATTGACATAAAAGGGTAAGCCTCAAGCTAAGAGGCCTTAACCCAAGCATGCTTATATGTACACTAGATATAATTACAATAGGCATGCTACAAAACATAATGCACATAAGCATGTTGTACAAACCTATTAAAATACAGATTGTCAATGTCAATGTATGTCGCACACTATGACTCAAAAGAGTTATAGGAAGCATTCATTGCCACAACACATAAAGCATGTTTCTCATACTAGGAAAGCATACTATCCTAGAAGAAACAAATTTGCAAATGTTTAATGTTTTTATTGCATGACCAAAGGTCACTCTAGCAATGTATGCTTCTATAAAAAACTACATTTGCAATTGCTACCTTCGGACTACTTTGAGACTAACAAACCTAGACCAATTAAAGTTTGGATTCAAAAGAATGTATAAATTGCATTGTGTAGGTGTGCTTGAAGTCCAGAAGAACAAAAAGCAAATGGTATCTTGATAGTGGATGTTCAAGAAACATGACAGGAGACAGAGAACAATTCAACAAGCTTGATGTTAATGATGGAGGACATGTTACTTTCGGGGACAATGTAAAAGGAAAGATAATTGGCATTAGAGAAATCGGCAATCCTCAATCCTTATCTATACATCAAGTATTGCTAGTTAATGGTCTTAAACACAATTTGCTTAGTATAAGTCAATTATGTGATATGGGAAATAAAATCACTTTCTATCCTAAGAATTGCTTTGTTAGTAGTCTTGATGAAGACAAAGTAATTTTTAGTGGTGAAAGAATTGATAATGTCTATGTTATTAATTTGAATAAAATTGACAACAAAGACATTAAATGCTTGATATCTATTTCCCATGACACATGGACATGGCATAGAAGATTAGGACATGCAAACTTTGAGCTTTTGACTGATCTTTGTAAATATGAGATTGTAATTGGTTTACCGAAACTTGAATTCACTAAGGATAAACCTTGTGATGCTTGTTAAAAGGGAAAACAATCCAAGGCATCATTTAAGCTCAAAAATGTTGTGTCAACTTCTAGGCCACTTGAGCTTATACATATGGATTTGTTTGGTCCAACTAGAGTTGCTAGTCTCGGTGGAATGTACTATGCATATGTATTAGTCGATGACTACTCTAGATACACTTAGGTATGTTTCTTTGCTCATAAGAATGATGCTTTTAAATTTTTTGATAATTTTGCAAAAAGAGTTCAAAAAGAAAAAGGTTTTTGTATTTCTTTAATTAGAAGTGGTCATGGTACCGAATTTGAAAATGAATTCTTTAAAACCTTTTGTAATGAAAATGGCATTTCACATACGTTTTCATCTCCTAGAACTCCTCAACAAAATGGGGTACTTGAAAGAAAAAATAGAACTCTTGTGGAAATGGCTAGAACAATGCTTCATAAGTATAATTTGCCTCTATACTTTTGGGTGGAAGCCGTTAACACATCTTATTACATTTCAAATAGAGTTTTCAAAAGACCAATTTTAAACAAAACATCTTATGAGCTTTGGAACAATAGAAAACCCAAATTTTCATATATAAAAGTGTTGGGATGCAAGTACTTTATATTAAACACCAAAGATAATCTTGGGAAATTTGACTCTAAAGCCGATGAAGGAATTTTCCTAAGCTATTCCACCTCTAGTAAGGCATACAGAGTCTTTAATAAAAGAACTCTTGTAGTAGAAGAGTCAATGCATGTTGTATTTGATGAATCCAACTCACTTGATCCTAGAAAGGATGTTTGTAGTGTTGATGATGATATAGGTGAACTTGTGGACACAAATGCTCAAGATGAAAATACTAGCAAATCCTTGAAAATTAAGGATCCTAAAAAAGAAAAAATAAGGAGATTCCTCAACTTATTAAAAAGAATGATCTTCCAAAGGATTGGCAATTCAAGAAAGCACATCCTCAAGACCTTATAATTGGTGATACTACAAAAGGGGTAACTACTCGATCTAAACTTAAATCAATTGTTAATTTAGCCTTCATTTCTCAAATTGAACCTAAAAATATTGATGATGCATTGAATGATGAATTTCGGGTCCTTACAATGCAAGAAGAGTTAAATCAATTTGAAAGAAACAAAGTTTTGACTTTAGTTCCTAGACCAAAACATCATCCTATTATAGGCACCAAATGGTGTTTAGAAATAAGATGAATGAACAAGGTGTCATAACTAGGAACGAAGAAAGATTAGTAGCTAAAGGTTATAATTAAGAAGAAGGCATTAATTATAATGAAACCTTTGCCCTCGTTGGAAGGTTAGAAGCTATTAGAATGCTACTTGCATTTACATCATACATGGATTTTAAGCTTTTTCAAATGGATGTTAATAGTGCATTTTTGAATGATTTTATTGAAGAAGAGGTTTATGTTGAACAACTTGCGGGTTTTGAAAATTTTGATTTCCCTAATCATGTATTTAAACTTTCAAAAGCATTATATGGATTGAAACAAGCTCCAAGAGCTTGGTATGAAAGATTGAGCAATTTTTTATTAGAAAAAGGATTCTCTAAAGGAAAAGTTGATACAACTCTTTTTATTAAGAAATCCAAGCATGATTTATTAATTGTTCAAATATATGTTGATGATATTATCTTCAGTGCTACTAAATATTGCTTGTGTGAGGAATTCTCTATATTAATACAAGGAGAATTTGAGATGAGTGTAATAGGAGAACTCAAATTCTTTCTTGGACTTCAAATCAAGTAATGCAAAGATGGAATTTTCATCAATCAAACCAAATATGCAAGAGACATTCTCAAGATGTTTGGGATAGATGGAGTCAAGTCAAGCAAAACTCCAATGAGCACCACTACCAAACTCAACAAGGATGAGAATGGCAAGCCAGTTCAAGAAAAACGATTTAGAGGTATGATCGGATCCCTTCTTTATTTAACTGCTAGTAGACCCGATATAATATTTGCTACTTGCTTGTGTGCTAGGTTTCAATCTAGTCCTAGAGAGTCCCATTTGAATGCAATCAAAAGAATTTTCAAATATCTAAGTGGAAGTTTGCATTTAAGAATTTGGTATCCTAGAAGTTCATCCTTTAACTTGATTACCTTTTCTGATGCAAATTTTACTGGTAGTTTACTAAATAGAAAGAGCGTTTTTGAAACTTATCAAATTTTAAGACAATGTTTAGTTTCTTGGTTTAGCAAGAAATAAGTTTCGGTTGCCTTGTCCACTGCTGAAGCAGAATATGTTGCTACAAGTTTATGTTGTTCACAAGTTTTGTGGCAAAAACAACAATTGATGGACTATGGCATTCATATTAATCACATTCCTATAAAATGTCATAATATAAGTGCTATCAACCTTAGCAAGAATCCCATTCAACATTTTAGAACTAAGCATATAGATATTAGACATCATTTCTTACGTGATCATGTTCAATTTGGTGATATCTCACTTGAATTTATTGATACAAACAATCAACTTGCAGATATCTTCACCAAACCTCTCTGTTAAGAGAGATTGAATTTTATTAAGCATGAACTAGGGATGATTGATGGTTCTAGTTTTTCTTAATTGTATGATAAATTGCTGAATTGATGGTTGGATTGTTTAATTTCACATTTTCATGTGAAATCATGTTGTGCTTATTGATTTCTTTGAATATTAAGTGATTTGATTTTGATTTTATTTTTTTGTGAATTTTTTTTTTATAACCATTTTTTTAATATTTTTTATATGTTTTTTTTTGCTAATTAATGATTAATTATTGAATTAAATTCAATCAATTAATTATTTCCTTTAAATTAGCATAACAAAATCTCTTGAAAATTATCATTTATGTATTTGATTATGTTTAAATTATTATTCATTATGTTTTAATTTTATTTGAATTAAAATTCTTTGAAATAGATTTGCATTTAGTTCGGAGGGACTAAATTGCAATCAAATTCTGGACTAATTTACAAAATTTTCTTAAGATTAGGGTCTGTCACGGATATAGTCCCGATCGAGACCACACTAGTCCCACCCGAGACATCGTTCTGCGTTTTAGCAAAAATAGGCAGAACAAATCTCGGTCTGGCTCCTGCCCGGGACTAGACTCGGGACATGCAGTCCCGACCAGGACCAGCGCATGTCCCGACCGGGATTTGCATCCTAACAGGTTTAGGAATTTGTATCTTTCACACTTCTTTGACTCCCCAATCAAATCAGGAACGATTTTTAATGTTCCTTTTTTATTCAAATTTTGAATTTATTCCAACCCTAATTCTTGTCTATAAATACTCTCACATTCTTCTCTTCACCACACACTATTTCTTTTTCAAATTCTCTACACTTCTCTCTTCTTTAGCTCTTCCTTAAGAAATTTTCTTTTGCTCATCAATGGCACCTAAGAAGGCAATCAATCTTCCTCCTTCTTCTTCCCAAGAAACCTCCTCCAAGAAAGAAAAACCAAGAAGAACTCATTCTCCTCATTCCTACACAAGAGAAGAATTCAAGAAAAGGGTTTCTTAGTTTCAAAAGAGAAACTTTATTCCTTCTAGGTTCATGCATGAGAAAACTCTTAATAAGTTTGGATGTTTTGAGGAGGTGAAAGATCTTTTAACCTTTGTAGGTTTATTTAACTATGCTTTCAATCCGCTTCCTTCCTATTAATCTTTGATTGTGAAATTCCTTGCATCATATACTCTTTGATCCATAAATTTTGATAATGATAATCCCTACTTCTGAATGCATTTCAAATTGGGTGGAAGAGGTCGATTCATGAAAAGCCAAGTATTTGACTCTCTCCTTGGCTTCACTCAAGAAGGTCATGTTCAAGTTAAGAAAAATTGGAGTTCCTTCGATTTTTGGAAAGACATTAAAGCCCCTCAAGCTCCATACTTCTCCACCGGACACACAAAAGCTTCTCCCCTCAAAAATGAAGCCTTATGGTATGTGCATCGCTTTATTACCTATTCTATCAATGGTAGAGGTCTTTCAAATGAAACCCTTTCTTTGGATGATCTCTTTATTCTTTATTGTATGGTGCACAAGGATCCCATTGCTTTAGGAAGATTTGTGCAATGGAGGTTGTGGCTAATTAGTGATAGTCACACCAGCGCTATTTGTGTTGGTGGAATTGTCACTAAGTTGGCTCAACACTGTGGCATAGATCTTGATGTTTTACACCCCATAAAACCCATTCTTCTTGATGAAACCATCATTAAAAATTCCAAATAATTCACCTCTATCAATAAAGTTTGGGTTTGGAAACATGATCTTGGAGCTAGTGAACACTTGGATGCTCTTTTATAAGAAGTTGATGAATATGAAAGGCAAGAAGAAGAGCAAGATCCTCAAGTCCCTCATAAAAGGAAAAGATCAAGGCAAGAGGGCACTTCATAAGGAGCTCAAGCTTTTGGGGATGAACCTCAATGGGTTGGGCAACTCTTTGATCATATGACCTTAATGGAATCAAATTTTAACACCCACTTTGATCAAGTGGATGCAAGCATAGCTCACCTTCAACATGATTTCCACTACCTTTATGAGCAACAAGGCTATTCTTGCTCATATACGCCTTTCACTCATCCTCCTCCACCTCCTCATCAAGACTAGTTGTCTTTTTATGACCTTTTTCTTTGTTAGCTCATCAGTTTATTTTTAGTTTATTTTCGATTTCTAAAACTGTGAGCTATTAGTTTGTGTTTTAACTTATTTTATGTTTAGTTTATTTTATGTTGCTTTTAGGTTTATGAGCCAATGGTTGTATGTTTGTGTCATGTCTACAATTGATATTTTAAATATCATTGTATTTCTAGCCTTTTTATTAATGCAGTTTTATTTTTAATAAATCCAAGTTTATTTTATTTTTAATTTTGACAAAGGGGGGATAAATATTTGAGTTTAATTTGCTTGTTGTTTATTGTGTGTGATTATTATTATTTATTTGCTTGTTATTTATTACATGCATTGTAAGTGCTGCTAGTTTCATATTTATTAATGATCACGTTATCATGTTTTAATATTTGTGATATTAAACCTTATTTTGCTTACTTGCATAATTTATTTTAATTTATTGACAAAGGGGGAGAAATATTTTTTAAGGATGAACCTACATTTTTTTCATTTTTTAGTTCTTGGTCTTTTATAACTTTATATGTACTATTTTTGTGATGCATTAATAAGACATTAATCCTTGATTTTTTAATTAAATTTATATTTCTTATCATATCCATAGGGGGTAATAAAGAAATATATTTTCTCTCAATTTTCTTTCAATAATTTATTTTCTTTTCATTTGGTATCATCTTAAATTGCTATATTTGATATTCTTCATTCCTTTATTTATTATTTGATTTCCTCACTCCTTAAATTTAATTCTTATAATATGCATATTAAGGGGGAGTAAAAATTGTATATTTAATTGGAATTCAAGTTATCACACACTTCACTTTATATATTATTTTCTCTAACTCAAAATAAGTTTGTCAAAATCAAAAAGGGGGAGATTCTTGACCTTAGCAATAATCAATCTTGATTTTGATCTTAACAAACTTAATTTTGAGCATTTAATATGTTTGTTAAGTGTGTATAAATTAGGACTTAATTGGAAGTCAAAATGGAGCAAAAATATCAAAGAAAATCAACTCAGAACCTCAGTCATGAGCATGGTCAAGACCGGGATAAAGTATGAAGTAATTTGCACTATTTAAAGCAAATTACAGTACTCATCCCGGGTCCGGTCCCGACCGGGACCATGACTGGGACATGCAAGTCCCGCCCAGGATGAATGCTGCCTAACCGGGATGAAATTTCTCCAATTAGGCTCAATTAGACAATACATATCCCGAGCCCTTGTCCCGCCTGGGATCATCCACATCCCGACTAGGATCATATATATCTCGCTTGGGATCAAACTGCTCAGGTGAAATTGATTTCAGTAAATTTTTTACTCTTGAAGCAGTACATATCATGAACACCGTCCTGACCGGGACCATGCCCGAGACCAACGCAGGAATTCAAACACAACGGCTATAATGGATATATTTTTGAATGTCCCGACCAGGACTGATGAAATCCCGACCAAGAGCAAGACTTTTACAGCTCAAAAGTCCAAATAACATTCAAATGGTGTTTGAATTTATTGGAAACAAAATTATTGTTTCTAACAGCTATAATTGAATTGTCAAGTATAAATATAACCTCTGAAAATCATTTAGAAAAAAAAACTCAATTATCATTATACACTTCAAAAGCATTCAATTAAGCTCTCAATTTTCTTTAAAATCATTTTATTATTGTTTAAACTCTTGTGAGAGTTGGTGAGTGATTAGAATAGAGATTCATGCTCTTGTATTTCTAGGTTTAAGAAAAATAGGAAGTGAGATTCCATTCTACAGAATTGATTTAAGTGTTTAGCCATTAAAACACTTGGGATTTCGTTTAAGAGATAGCCAAGAAACTCTTAGTTATAAGGTTGAAGAGTGAGCCTTAAACTCTTATGTAATCTCAGTCTTGTGAATAAGATTGTGTGGGTTTCAAAAATCCTAACTTAGGGATACGTTAGGTGGAGACGTAGGATTATTGAGAATCTGAACTCCTTAAATTTTTATGTCCTTCATTCTTCCTTCTTAACATTCTTTTAATACTTATTCAATTCTTTTAATTTCCCAATTTTATTTGATAGTCCTATTCACCCCCCTCTAGGGTACTTTCAGGTGGACCTCACCCAATATGCTCCACCAATATAGCCAAACTCAAACCATTCTGAAACAACCCGAACTCATACAATGCAACTACATCCACGTACCATGTCTAAAAGACAAGCACACATAGTATTAAAAGCCAACACCCATCTTGACTTCTTGCGACATGATCAATTCTTTTAATTTCCTACTTTTATTCGATAGTCCTATTCACCCCCCCCCCCCTCTCTAGGGCACTTTCAGATAGACCTCACCCAATATGCTCCACCAATATACCCAAACTCAAACCATTCTAAAACAACCCGAACTCATACAATGCAACTACATCCACGTACCATGTCTAAAAGACAAGCACACATAGCATTAAAAGCCAACACCCATGTTGACTTCTTGCGACAAGAACCCTGTTCTTTTAAAGAGGCTATTAGGTATATTGAATGGCAGAGAGTAATGGACCAGGAAATGCATGCCTTACAAACCAACCATACTTGGGACCTTATACCAAAACCATCTTATGCAAATATAATCGACAACAAATGGTTATTTCGGATTAAACGGAAGGTTGATGGGCAAATTGAAAGCTACAAGGCACGACTTATAGCCAAAGGAATCACATAACTTTCTCGTGTGGATTACAAAGAGACATTCAGTTTGGTTGTAAAAACTACCACCATTCGAGTAATTCTTTTTTAGCTACCATGCATAAATGGCCAATGAAGCAGCTAGATGTCTTAAATGCTTTATTACATGGCCACATTCATGAAAAGTTCTACGTAGCACAACCACCATGCTATATTAGCAAGGAATTCTCGAACCATATCTGCAAGTTAAACAGCTCAATTTATAGTTTAAAATAAGCACCACGTGCTTGGTTTGCTTGATTGACACATTATCTTCACTCTTTTCATTTTTTTCTTCTAAAGATGATTCGTCTTTGTTTATTCTCAGACAGTGTACTGTGGTTGCATTCCTTTTGGTTTATGTTGATGACACAGTTCTTACAGGATCCTGCTCTCAATTACTTGACAACTTGGTTCGATCATTGCAACATGAATTTCCCATTCGAGATCTTGACACCTTACATTACTTCCTTAGCATTGAATTACAACAACATTCCAAAGGTATTCTTCTCTCTCAATAAAACTATCTCACTAATCTCTTACAACGCCATGGAATATCCGATTGCAAAGCATGTGCCACACCCATGTCCACAGCTGTTCAATTGAGCAAATATCAAGGCACACCTTTACCTCAAGATGAGGTGTTTCGGCAAATTTTAGGTGCTCTTTAGTATGCTACAATAACTCGTTTGGATATCATCTTCAGTGTCAACAAACTGTGTCAATTTATGCATAATCCTACGAATATTCATTGGATAACACTTAAAAGACTAATGTGTTATATTCAAGGTACCAAAGGAGTTGGCCTTCTTCATCCTGCCAATTCCACTTTATCTTTACACTGTTATGCTGACAGTGATTGTGGTGGTGATCCTGATGATAGAAGGTCAACAAATGACTATACTATCTACCTCAGCTCTTCTTTGATCTCTTAGTTAGCCAAAAACCAACCAACCATTGCTCAGTCCTCCATAAAAAGTGAAGATAAAGTAGTTATTAATGCTACATAAGAACTCCTTTGGCTTAAGGGGTTGTTCAATGAACTTGGCTTTCCGAATCCACATGCAACCATTTCTTGTGATAATGTTGGTGCAATATATTTAAGTTATAATCATGTGTTCCATGCGAGGACTAAACACATCGAATTGAACTATCATTTTGTCAGAGAATAGGTGGTAAAAGGCTTTCTTCAGGTCCAATTTTTGTCTACTCAAAATAAGATTGCAGACCTATTCACCAAACCCTTGCCTCTTCCTCGTTTTCAACTTCTATTCAATCAGCTCAATCTCAAGAATAGTCTAGAGTTTGCCGGGGGTGATAGGATAACAATTGTCTCCCACTATTTATTATATTATTCTCCTATTTGTTAGATTGAGTGTATCATGTATAACCACTTCTTCTATTATTCTGTATATATTGTAATTGTAACCCTCATTGATACTATATGTACAATTACCTTCACGTAATTGTAACACTAATTGATGATATATGTACAATTACCTTCACACGTACTATATATAAATATATATATGGTAGCCTACTTCGCTTGAAAATTTTGACTAAGGAAGTGGCTACTAGCTACACGTGAGTTTGAATATGAGATAGACCTGTGAAAAAAAGGATAAACAAACAAAAATAACCATTGACCAAAAAAAAAAAACACAAACAAAAATAACACGACAAATTAATTAAAGCAGAAGATCATGGAGCAGTGATTTGTCTTTTAATCAAATCATTTCCACAATGGTATGCAGGCAGGTCATGTAAATAAATTTTTAATTAATCATAAAAAGCTATAAGAAGCATATATTAATTAATTAATTAATTATTGTTTAACACCTCATGTAGAAATCATAGTTTTTATTTATTTATTTATTTTTATTATTATTTTATTGGTTTAGAAAGGAGTCCATGAATTTGTTCAATTTTGCTAATCAAGTTTAAATTGATCTCATCATATTTTTATTTGGTATGAAAAAGAAATTAAGTACGAGTTTTGATATTAATGTAATAGTATTATATTAATCTAATAATCACTTTTCTAAGGAAATTTTAAGGTGTAAAATTTAAATTCAATCATTAAATTGTGGAAATAAATTCAATCTAATTTAAAAGGGTGGAATTATTTTTATTGTGTAGCCCATTAATACTTAAATTTTGAGATCTTTTACCAGCCAGAAAGTGGTCTAACGGTAAAATTTTTCTAAGTGCATTTAAAAATATAGAGTTTGAATTCTACTATTTGTGAAATTATTTTTACCTGATTTAAAATTAAAAAATTATCTCTTATTGTGCTGTATATCGATATTTAAATTATTTGACCTCCATATTAATCAAAAAAATCATGTGAACTTCTTATTGATTTTTTAAAAAAAAAAAAGTCTACCCTCACGTATAATTTGGAAATATCATTCATAGAGAAAGCCACTTCAATTCATGCATTTTTTCTAAATTTTAAAAAATAGCAATTTTTTATACAATACATGTAGAAAGAATTCCTCCTATCTCATGATGTGTAAGCTTCCTAAATTGTCGGCAACTAATAAAATTAAAGAGTTTACTTTTTACCTTTTAAATTTTCTCTCAAGTGCTATGAAAATATAAAAAGACAACAATATCATTTTTTACAAAAAAAAAAAAAAAAAAAAAAAAAAAAAAAAAAGTAGTTAAAGGTCATATATTTGATAGTTCATAATAGTTTAGAAAGCTAACATATCATGAGGCAGGAAGAATTCCTCTTGCATAAGTTGTATAAAAAATTATCCTTTAAAAGTTGCTGATTCCTTTCTATAATTGTATGTATATCAAATCAACTGAAACTTAGAAAATGGAAACCCACTTGAATTCAGGAAATCCCTTGTGGATCTTTGATAAGTTAATAGTTTGAAACTTTCTGATCTGTTTTTATTTTTCAGTTTTTTTAATGGTAAAAGTAATTAACTAATTGAATTGAATTGAATTGCTAGAAAGAACACATTATTTCTCTAATTTTCAACCATTAATATTGTTGTTAATGCAAGAATTAATCATCACTATTCTCCAGAATCCTGAATACTGCTATTCATTAACAATTTCAGGAATCAGGATTAATAACAACTCATCATCCAAAATTTTGATTTATTCACTCGTTGATTTCTTCAGAAAATTTATTCAACCGATAGTTGAGTAACTTTTGACATTAACCAAATTGATTTCTTCTATAATCTAACACTGCATTTTCATTAATTTAAGTAAAAAGTCTGGCATTGAGTCTCTTGATAAGCTGCAGCAACCTAACAAAACCAGAATATGCTTAAAAAGGATTAAATATGTCATCATAGTAGAGTATTTAGCAATATGTCCATGCATAGTATTAACACCATATCCAGGATTAACGATGTCATCATAAGTTCAATTTTACTCTAATCAATGGTCAAATTACAATCATTTCCACAAGGGCTGTAAAGGATAATTAGCTGGAGCCGCCTTAAATTAAACCGTGCTTACATATACATATATATGTAGCCCACTTCCTTTGAAAATTTTAACTAAGGGAGGTTATTGGCTTTGAATTATTAGTTGGATGAATTATGGAACATAGCATACAACATATAAAAAAATATAATAAAAACGAAACATATTAGTATAAAAATATATATATCATTTGCGACTTTTTCTAAATCTATTCTAACCTCTAAATTTGATAAGAAAAATATTTTAATTTGGTTAATTATATATATATATATATAACATTTAATGTGTCTGATATATATCCAGTAATTAGAAGAGTTCTGACTGTTTGAAAGTATTTTTATCAATTATCTATAATCTTAACACAACAAGTATTGTTAGGGGTATAGTCAAGTCAGGCTAACTCACGAGCTACTTGGGATTGACTCGGAAAAAATTTAAAATTGACTAGAATTGTCGAGTCAAGCTCAAGTTTGTACTACTCAAGTAGGCTATCTTGTCGAGTTCGAACACCTAAATATGTGACTCAATATACTCACGAGCGTAATCGAACTTGTGTATATTTACTATTTTACCTTTTTATTTTAATATAATTATAATATCTCTTATCGAATCGAGTTGAGTTTGAATATTTTAAATATATAATTCTAAAAATTTTATTTAATTAATCGAGTTAAATTCGAGTATATGAATTATTTAATTAAGTCAAGCTCAAGTTTTAAAAAAAATTCGATTGAGTTCAAGTCAAGTATGAACTTCAGATTTAAAAATCAAATCGAATTTGAACTTAGCAATCACTGAGTATTATCGTCAATAAAAAATGAGGCAAAAATGAAATAGTAGTTACTTTGTCATCTATAAATAGCCAGGGAATCCATGCAAATATATCACAACTAAAAACAACAATAACACATCCATATCGAAGAATTAACTATAAGCCACGCAAAGCATCATGAAGGTTGCTACTTTCCTCCTACCTCTTCTTGCCTTAGCTTTGGCTTCCTCACTCTCCAATGCTTATGATCCTAGCACCTTGCAAGATTTCTGTGTAGCAACCGAAAATGCTAAATCTTCTGGTAATTAATTATTTATTTTTAAGTGCTTGAAAATATATATAATTGGGTTCTTTTTATTTAGCTCAACTAAAATATAATGA
>CATIWK010021451.1:0-11417 GCA_949634005.1 Mallotus japonicus | reverse complement strand
AGTATATAATTGGTTTATTCCACTGAAATGGATGCTAGCCTGTTTTTACTTATGCATATCATTATTTTAATGTTATAATAACTGTGTTGGAGGATAGTTGTAGAACATGCTACCTAGTGGGCTACGCTAGGGCTGTTGCGCAACAGTGCGATAAATATAGGCTGTGAATCTGGAAATTTGATTATTAATCATTGATTATGAATTGTTATTACTGAAATTATGAAGTGAGAGTTGAGATTACATCCCGATGGACGATGAGTCCCGGAGCTGGTATAACTGCTGTAGCTCGATTGACGATGAGTCTCGGGGCCAGTTATACCGACAGTATGACTGTTGTAGCTCCATTGACGTTGAGTCTCGGGGCCGGTCTTCTGTTAAACATGGATTAAGTGAATATTTTGGAATTAAGAGAGTCTGATGACTAGAGAGGTTTTATGTGTTGAGGATGCGGACTTTTAGGATTCTGCTCCATTCCTCCACCCAAATTATCCGTTTTTATTTATATGTATAAAAACGTGGTTTGCAGCATAAGTATGAATTGCATGTATATTTATTATATTGATATAAATATACTATATTGATGTTTGAATGTCTGTCATTAGGATGCATGTATATATATAATAATAATTCACTCAGTGAGGTCTAACCCCCCTCAATATTTTTTTTCAAAAAATTCTTCTTCCTCAGACCTCACTACTAGACCTCTCTGCCGGTCTTCTTCTGCCCCGGCTAGATTATGTAAATTACTTATTTGAACTTCTGTTTACACTCTAGAAGCTGCAGTAGTAGTATTTGAATGTTGTAGTATGCAATATTGTTTTTATAACTGAGACTATCAGTTAAAGAATTGTATACTGTTGTACTTTGCATTTTGTTATAAGATCTTATTTTATTAATTAAAGTTTTAATAAGTTGGTATTTTTATGATTTTTTTATATGTGTGTTTTATATTTAAGGCTTGGCACGGGTTCTGGTTATAGTAATTCTCATTCCCTAGCGCCGGTCATAACTCCCCGGTTTGGGTCGTGACAGTATGGCAGCGGTTGAGAATAAGGAGGTTATAACCATCAACTAAACTGACATCATAAAAATCCAAACCTCCAGCACCATTTAAAGTGAACTCAGCCAAAGTCGCTGGCAGAATAGCACTGCTGCCAGTGCATTCGAGTTTTTCGAAACCACAATCAAAGGTGAGAAAGGAGAATTTACCAAAGGAATCTTAGGAACAGTGAGTCCAAGCCTGTACACGACCAAACCAGGCAGTTGGAATGGAAACATAATTTGATTTGCCAAAATTGAGAAGGAAGCCAGTGGTAGGAGCGGTAGGGATTTTACCGAAGAGAAGGCTTGGCCATATGCAGTTTGCGCCGGAGAGAAGGTTTGTGGAAGAACAAGGAAGAACAAAAAAAAAAACAGGGAAGGAGAAGACGAAGGATGGAGATAAACGCAAAAAAAAAAAAAAGAAAAAAAACACGCATTTAATTTTTAATAAAGTTAGGCACGCTTGTAATATTTTTTAAAAAAGCGCTGAAAATGAGATCCCAAAAAAGGGTATTTTTGTAAAGATCCCTAAAAATAAATTAGTCCATCTATTTCAAAAAAAAGAAAGGTCCATCAACGAGATTGGTTTTAAAATTTTTCAATTGAATCAGCTTTACTGAGCGAATATTAAAAGACTGGATCATACACTCGTATCACTAATTTTTATTCAATTATATCCCCCACGAATAGCCCAAGTGGTAAAAGGTGTAGATATTCTATTGAAAAGAGTAGGGTTCGAACCCCTACCCTTCCTCTCTCCCCCTTATAATATTGAGAAATAATCATCTCTACTAGTTATTCAAAACCAAAACTTTTATTCAATCATACACAAATAATAATATGGCCTAATGGTCTATAAAATCTACATTTTTTCAACTTGTTATGATTTTAACTCATTTTTAAAAATTTGAAAAAATATTTCGATTTGAAAAATTTGGTGCAATTATAATCTACAATTGATTTTGATCAAAATTAAGTATGAATGTGACATTTTAAGTGGCATTACTGATGTACCACATCAACTGTATATTTATATAAAAAAAAAACAAAATATTTTCAATTTGCATTGATTTTTATCCTAAATTCCTAATTTTGGTCTAGATATCTTAATTTTTTCTAAATACATTGCACTTTACTATGAAATATGTAAAATTTTTATTAGATAACTATAGTATTTCAATTATTTATTATTTAAATATAAACTTTTTAAATATATATTAAATATTCAATACTAAAAACTTCAATTTAATTAATAAAAAATTTCACATGATTAACAACCATGAATATCATTAAAATTAAATATATGTCTACACATTATATATACAATTTTTAGTTCATTAGGTCTATTTATTTATAAGAAGTTGAAAAGTATTAATACATGCATTGAATTTAAAGAAATGTGTTTAAAATTTAATAAATCATATGATGATAATAAAATTTTTAACCAATGTATTAATAAGTATTTAATTTTGATAATATTTTTAGTTCTTAATTATGCAAATATTATTTTATTTTGGAATAATTTAATAATTAGATTAATGTATTTTAATGTTAAATATATGATACATATTTTATAATTTTTATAAATACTAAAAATAATTTGCAATTGAAATATCATAATTAACTACTAAATATTACATACCAAATAATAATATGTAATGTATTAAAAAATAAATATATTTATACCAAATTAAGAATTCAAGACAAAATTGCTATAAATTGAAAATATTTAATATATGTTATACTCCCTCAATTTTAAACTAATTGTCTTTTTTTAATATTTTACTTGGATTAAGAATTTATTTAATAGGCTTAATTATAGCGGAAAAATAGCTAAATGAGACAAAATTATTCTTCTCTAGATATATTCAATATTAAAAAAACTTATAGAATTTTGCAAAATCAATTAATACAGATAATGTTAATATAAGGATAAAATAGGAAAGAAAAAATTAATGTTGCATTGGATATATAAAAGTGACAAATAATTGAAATTTTTTTTATTTGAAAAAGAGACAATTAGTTTGGAATGAATGGAGTACAAATTTATAGTTAATGTAGCAATAGCGTCTACATTAATACAACTACCAATGATGTGAGATTAACATCTCCACATTCAATTTTGACTATAATAATTATGGACTATACTTGCCATTATTTATCAAATTGAAATATTTTTGCCAAAATTTTAAAAATTAATTAAAATTATAATAATTCGAAAAAAAGAATTTTAAAAACCAATAGAACTAATAATAATAAGTAAAATGAATAATTAATTGACAAAAGTGCATAAAATCCTTAATTTAAGTTTGTCATAACTTTACTGGAGAAAAATTAAAGTTAAAAAGAAAACAAAATCCAAAAAAAAAATCACATTGCAGTGAAGGTAATAATATTGTGCAGTTCCAGTCATCAATAAGCATTTTGACACTTTCCCTCCATCTCCTCGTCCTTTTACCTTTAAAAAAAAAAAAAAAAAAAACAGCAACAACAAAGTCATTCTTTTCTACTACTACTACTGGCGTACATATTTACGCATCACGCTCGCTCAGGTCGTGTTGTGTCGTCTCCTGTGTTTCCTTTATACACAGAGCGAGCGACAAACGAAAATCTAAAAAAAAAAAAAAAAAAACAGTAATTTCTCTACTCCATCACCACCAATCACCACCACCTCTCCGTCTCTTCTTCTTCTTCTTTCTTCTCCAACATCTCCATATAATCAATCAATCGATCGATCGATTTTTGCTATTTTATTGTATCTGTTCAATTTGTTGTCAGGTAATTAACTTTCTTTATTTTTGATTCATTTTTCTTCCTGAATTAGGTTTTTCCATTTCTGAATTTTGCATTTTCGTTTTTGTGCTGATGATTGCTTAGTGACTAGAGATTAAAGAATCCAGCTTTTTTCTGCTGAGTTGCGATTCTTGTAAGCCCTAGAACCGTTTCAATTAAAAAAGAATGCATTTTTCTATCTAGTTATGTATCTTTTGCATGGTTGTGTTCGTTTGATAGTGAATTTTGCTTCTTCGAAGTAGATTAATTGCGTAAAGGTGCCGTTTTTAGATTGCCACAATGTTTAATTTTTTTTGCTCATTTGTTCTTTTTGGTAGCTCAATCTTTTAGGCTTTGAGTGTTTGTTTGATTTTGGTATGTAGAATCAAGGCTTTTTGATGCCTGATTATTAATTCACTTTGTGGTTTTCATTTGTATGTTGAGTTGCTTTGGATTGACTATTAGGCCGCAAGTGTACATTTATATTTTTGTTAGTGAATTCAGCTGCTTTAGTGTTTGAAGTTGGACTTTTTTTTGGCTGTGGTGGATAAGGATGTACATATATGGTAAGTATGGTTTTTGTTTGGTATGTGTGACTGAAGTAGAACTGGAGAAAAGCTGTATTCATGCGAATATAACCTTATTTGCATTGATGTGTGGAGGAGTCACCAACGCAGCACTATTGTTGTATAGACTATAACAACTGTTCCGCTAGTAGCTAAACATTCACGTATGTCACGACAAAAAATGTAAGAGTAATTTGTTTTCTCTGGCAGTTACTAATGATGTTATATTGCAGAATCTTGGATAATCATCAATGGGGTGATTTTGTTGAGTCAGTGAAGAGTGGGTGCAGCATTAACGGAGTATTTAATGCTTTGTCAACTGTGTGAAGTCTTAATATTGTTTTTTTGTGCCTTATCGAATCACTATTTCTATCTCATTAGGTTTTGGTTGTCATGAAAAAGTTGCAAGCTGTCACTGTTGTTAGTTTCTTTTAAGAATTATAAGAATAAAAAAATGACTCAAATCTATAGTTAAATGAGAATTTAACTGATATATGATAGGTTAGGTATTAATTCTTCTCTAGCAACATGTTGAACAGAAACAAATGTGTTAAATTAGATACTTCGTATTCACAGCCAAAAATTTGCATTTTTACCTTATTTGGTGAATTTTCTCCAGCTCTGTCTTCCGAAATCAACAATTGGTTAGAAACTAGTTAAATTGAACTTTCACAATGACCATGAGGACTGAAAAATGGGTAGAAATAAATGTGGTTAGGTTCTGCATATAGAAAGCTATATCTGCTGAAAATCTTTAGAGAGGCCCTTTCTTGATTGTCATGGTCAAATCAGTCATAACTATTGTGAAACAGCTATGCCAGACGCATGGCATGTATGTTTCTGTTGGCTGACAGCAATATGTAGATGATATGGCATGGCAATGGACATGAATTATATTAGCACATGCCATATTTGGCAAGCCAAATAACCATTGAGCCAATATGTGAAACTATGCTGGGTATGATTACCCAAAACTGTTTCTATTTGTTTATAATATTATTTAACAAATTCATGATCACAGCTAGAACTTTGCCATATATAACAGTTTTTTCTCTACCGATCTTCTGCCATGATTCCTGCCATTTTATTGTACAGTTTGAACAATAGTATCTTATGATTGCAATAAATGAAATTGCATAACCTTGTTTGGTGGGTTTGATGCACTTATGTTTCATGACAAAGAGCAAAGCTTAATTAGGTTGTGATTTAACTCTTATATATTTTATCTGTTTCTTAATAGATGTTTGTAAACATGACCTCTATAGGAAGTTATATAAATTGTTTTGGAAATTAGTGAGTCATACTTCGAAAGTCTGCTGAACTTTCAATCACTTTCTTGTGTTCGACCAAGTGTTTTGAAGGCCTATCCTTGATTGGTATTTCACGTGAGCATCTTTTTCATAGGCGTTTATGGATGCAACATTGTAGAAAGTGAAAATTTTATTTAACTTTAGTTGCATGTGTGAGAAGGGGGAAGTAAATTTCATTTTCCCTTCATATCCCTCTTAGCATTTGTGAGCTTATTTACCTTTTATATATTGTTCTCTGAGAACTTTCTACATTAACATCCCCCACATTGAATAGATTGTTTGTTTAACATTATTGTTCTGCATTGAGCAAACTCGCTCCTCTCCCCTTCCCCCACCCAAATTAAAAAATAATTTCCTTTACTGTATTTCTGTATGCAGGCATCTATTGTTTGGGGGAGAATGGCGAATGATGGTGCTCAGAAAATCCCTGGTGCGAATGTGGCTGAAGGTTCAGAGACAACTATTGAAATAAAAATCAAAACTCTGGACTCACAAACCTATACTTTAAGAGTGGATAAGCAGGTGATTGCTCAAACGTACTTTACAGTGTGGCTTTTTCCGATACTTTACACTTTCTCATGAACTAAATATACCTCTCATAGCTAGTATATGGAGCGGAGTATAACTAGAATACGAACCACAGAAAGTTAAGGAATGGAGGAATTAGGAAATTTTGACAACCACAAGCAAGACCTTTCAATAACTCTTTATGGAGAATGGTTTGAGAATTTATAGCCTATATATGCTGTATTTTTCCCCCCTTTTGTTATAAAATAGATTTTCTTTGTGTAGAAACAAAAGGAGCTTGTTACTCGGAGGGAAAGGTATCCTTTTGATCTAAACAAAGCACAAAACATGTAGCATAAACAAACAATTAGAAGCATTACAGAAGTAATGCTACTGAAGAATTAAAAGAATTACAGAAGTAATGCCCCTGAACCTTGCTGAATAATACATGAAGATACTTGTGAAAGCCCTTGAAACACAAGCCCAGAAAGAACTCGCGAAGACTCCTGTCTCAGGAAATATGAAAAGGTAGAACTTGGTCCCTAAGAAGCTGGCATTTTGATAACCTAAATGAATACCTTCCATAAGGCATGGGGAAATGCTTTTTCTTTTTTTCAAATCTCTGCCATCTTTTGCCTTTTCATCTGAGCTTCTTTTCTTCAAGCTCATAGGTCAAAATGGAGCCAGCATGACGAAATTGCCTAAGATGTAACCCAAGACTGTTGGCAGAAAATAATGAAGAATGTATTGTAAGCAACCTCGTAAAGGAAATAATAGATAAAAGTATGCTTTTTGTTTTTTAATTTGAATTACACTAGACGCTATATATTTACAGCTCCATCTCTCCCAACTATGTTATTGGAAAAAGTAGATGTTGTAGTTTGATCTTATCATTTTGGTTTTAGCTTTAGCGCTTTGGCAAGTGAGTATGTGTTGCTATGAATTTGTATATGAACCCACATTCTGCATGAATTATTTTTCATACATATTCTCTCCTTGGTTTTGAACTTCCTGCAGATGCCAGTTCCTGCTTTAAAAGAACAGATCGCCACTGTGACAGGCGTGTTATCAGAGCAACAACGTTTAATATGCCGTGGAAAAGTTTTGAAGGATGATCAATTGCTTTCTGCGTACCGTATCCTTTATCAATGTTTTAATATCTTTCTTTCTGATATCCAGTGGGATTGGAAGGCTTTTGTGTGGATCTTTTCCCGTTTTCTTCCTTTTTTATGCTCTTTTTGGATATACTTTCTATTTTAAAAAATTAATATTTAAACATTTGTTTTAGTTCTTGAAAGAAAACAACTAAGTTTTCTTTCATCTTTTCTGATCCAATAAGTTGTACACTGCAAATGAAAACTGGATTGCTGGTCTATAACCTCTTCTTTTGGTATTTTCTCACAACATCAAACTGGAAATGCTGACATAAAAAGGAAACTCTTATTAAACTCTTAGTTACTAGGAGGTTAACATATATATGAGGCTTATATGTTCTGTGTAAATCCTGGCTTTGTGCTATTTATGAACATGCATCTAGGAGTGAATGGATACATATACAATTTAAGTTATTTGGCATGCTGACTGGAAATTTTGAAGTTGGTCATGACTTGGATTATTTTATTGCATTCAATCTTTTGATCAAGCAATAAATATATGCTACATAAGTTCATATGCATAAGCCCAGTACTATTTTTTGAGGTATATTTTCGTGTCTGATAAATGGTTCATGTTATAGTGCATTTTCTTGCTAATAGACACCTTTAATTGTGATCAAAGGATTTTATTCAAATGCACATTGAATTCTTTTACCGCTTCCAAAAAAAGTATGTAAAAACCAGGCATGTCATGAATAAGAATTTGATACTGCTATGACACTGTATCCTGCAGCAAAATCTCTATTGTTCTTCTCAAGCTTAACTCACGTGATTTAGATGTTGAAGATGGGCATACCTTGCATCTGGTGGTCAGGCAACCTGTTATTCCATCTGATGGCCTCCCCAACCATCCAGGTTCTATTTGCAATATATTTATTCAAAATTTCTTTTTTTTGAATTTTACTATAAAATGGTTACTTCTCTGGGTTCAAATGTGCTGATATGTTGTGTGAGGTGATCAAGGGCCTTATTTACTAATTGACCTCATCTGATTTATATATAAATGTCACAAGAAATACCAAATCCCATGCCTCCACAGCTGCTTCTCCACAAATTTTATCAAGAAATCTGGAAGAAGAAAATGAAGAATAAGCTCAAATGTTCCATTAAGAAACAAATACAAGAACAATAAGAGCAGAGCAATTGGGACAGGGGACTGTAGGCAAAAATGCCTTCCAAACCAAATTAAATACCCATAATTGCATTATCAAAAGCCAAAAATTGAAAAACAAAAGTGGCATTTCTGTTTTTTAAGATCTAAAAAAGAGTAACCGTGTCCTGGTAATATGAACAATATCAAATGAATTCCTAGTTGAAACAATTAAATACTGAAACTAACTGGTAACAAACATGTGTTTTCTAAGTAACATCTTGCTTTATCTTATCGAGAAATCTGAAATAAGATTTTGCAAGAACATCGAACACTTCACCTAATAAATTTATAATTTCCGTTCACCACTGCAACACATCCTAGTGAGATTACAACTTTTATTTGCTATAATGTGATTCTTGTGATGGTGTGGTGTTGCTTTCAACTATAGTTTATTGAGTGCTTGGATAGTCTTGTTTAATTGATAAGAGGACCTCAGTGAATAATATATTAGTTTTGATGGAATGAATATATTGCAGTAAGGTTGCATCTAATGAATCATAACATTATGATGCCACATAATAGCCAAGCTTCTTTGCCACCAATAGGGACCTAGAAATGTCAACTAATAATGTTGCGTTACACCTGCATTTTGCTTTGGACATTCTCGCATTTTCAAAATGAATTTGTGTGGCATCCATTGTTCAACTGAATGTGCATCATTCATGATGATTTATGCATTCACGATAAAATCAGTAAGGCTTAACTAATATATGTTCATGCTACAGCAACAGATCCTGATTCAAGTACAAGCCGTGGTCATGTAGCGCCTAGTGTTGTAATAGAAACTTTCAGCATGCCTGATCAAGGGGATGGAGTTCCTCCAGAAATCAGTAGGGTGAGTCCAGAGATACTGAATTGAGTGCTTTTAAATAACCAGAGATTAAAAAATTTGTAATATGATAATTTCTTCATGTTTTTTATCAGATTGTTTCCGCTGTTCTCGGTTCATTTGGATTTCCAAATATTGGAAGTGGCAATGAAGGGGTTGATGTTGCAAGGGTAAATCTCAATTTAAACTCTGGAAATTAATGAAGTATGTTGCCTGTTCATCCTATTCTGAGTCTACTTTTGGCATAATGAAGAGGAACCTTTCATCTTACATCCATGCTATCATCATCCCTTATCTCTTGGCATGCACACGATGACAAATTGATATATTTAGAAAAAGCCTTCAGATTACAATGTCTTATGTATCTTAGGATGTTATATATTGTGTTGAGATGTTGATGGTTTCTCGGATATGATAGATAAATCTGGTGGCATGCTTCTTATATCAAGAAAATATATAATTTGTCAAATATACGATGTGTCTTTCAATTTCTATCTTCATCCAGAGACATATGTTCATATAAACTTATTCTTTGTGGTGAGATTGGATGTGATAGGAGCGCAACCAACATAGATCACCAGCCACTAGTGTTACACCAGATGGAGTGCATCTGCAACCTGAACAAGCTAGCACCAGAGTTCAATCTGATAGATCACAAAGTGCTTTTGGCCTTCCAACAACAACTTCTTTGGGGTCTCTGCATCCACCTGTAAGTTTGAGATTCCATTGCCTCCTTTCTCTTTCCAAATTTTCTTTTTGTGTATGAAATGGATGTTGCAGCAGTTGCTCTTTTTTATAGTTTGAAAGCTTGTGAAATATCCATAATCATGTTCATTGCAGGTAATTCCTGATTCTTTAACAACTTTGTCACAATATCTGAGTCATATGAGGCGTGAATTCAGTGCTATTCGTGAGTTTAATCTCTGATATATAATTCTCTAACTTGTGTATTTTAGTTGATTCTGTAATACTGATTGCTTGACTTATTGATATGGTTGTGAATCGTGATAATTGCAGAAAGAAGTGGAGAAAACATTATTCAAGCAGAGGCCTCACAGAGGACTGAGCAAAGAGAGTCTAATTCCCCATCAAGATCAGGAACTGCACAAGAAAGGCTTCCAACACCAGCATCCTTAGCTGAAGTCATAACATCTAGCATACAGTTTATCAACGAACAAGTTGTAGAGTGCTTACAAGTGTGTTGTTTGATGCCAGCTTATCTTTTATATTGTCATTGTTTTTATTTTAGTCTCACTTTTTTTTAGATGGTAATCTACTCTAAATTGTGCTTGCTGTTAAAGCTTTGTTCCTGAAGGCAATAGGATTGTAGCATTTTTTCATGGTTTTCATTTCCATCAATTTGTTAGTCCTTTATCTTTCTATAGTCTGTCATCTTTACCATGACAGTATTATGTCACTTTTCTTTTCTTTTTTTCCCCTTAAATTTCTTCTCAAAGTTAAAATGCTTCGTCTACTCTTACCCCTTTTATTTTTTCTGTACTGGCAGCAACTTGCAGGGCAACTAGAGAATCAAGGAAATGTTACTGATTCTACGGCACGGATGAACACTCAATCTAGTGCATGGAGGACTGGAGTTCAACTTCATAATTTAGGTGCATTTTTACTTGAACTTGGACGTACAACAATGACTTTACGACTAGGTCAAGCACCGGTATGATTATCTGAAATTTATTGTCTGTGGCATTTTATTGTTATATGAGACTTCTTCTGATGTTCATGCATTGCCACCAATCATTTTGAAACAGTCTGATGCTGTGGTTAATGCTGGTCCAGCAGTTTTCATAAATCCATCTGGACCTAATCCTCTAATGGTTCAGGTAAATATCTCAGCATCCTTTAGTTTACTTTGAATTGTTTTATTTTATTTTCATTTCTTCTTATGACATCTGTACATGCAGCCTCTTCCTTTTCACACAGGAACAAGCTTTAGTGCAATTCCTGTGGGATCTGTACAGCCTGGGTCTGGTTTGGTCAATGGCATGGGTACAGGGTTTCTTCCAAGGCGTATTGATATCCAAATTCGAAGAGGTATGTTCTATAGTTGTTCCGTGGCATGATCAATAA
>CATIWK010021332.1:0-11561 GCA_949634005.1 Mallotus japonicus | reverse complement strand
AAAAAAAAAGGATAAAAAAGACAAAGGAAAATATGAAAATAATAAATTACTTCAGTTTCTTCTTAAAGAATTTCCATTCTTTCTAAAAGTAATGAAAGTTTAAAATTTGATTATATAGATGTAAGTGTACAAAACATCATGGAGTGATATTGTCCAATTAAAGTGAAAATTCATTTCATATTAAGTTAGTGAATCAAATTAATTTTCAGTCAGATTTTAATGATTTTGGATATTAGTGATAGTTGAAATAAATGATTTTGAATATATATTTTTTATATCAATATAATACATTTAAAATTAAACTTTAGAATATATCCCATATGAATTAATTAACTTTCTTTTAAGTTCGTTTTTATAGCAAGTACTTGAAATAAAACATTTATAATCTTTTTCAGAAAAAATCAAAATTAAAAAATCCCATATAAATAGAACAATCATTTTAATTTAAACAAAAAAATGGAAATTATTGAAGAAAATTATATTATTTTTTTGTTCGTAAACCCCACTCCAGCCAGTGAGATATATGTAGGGTGGGGTGGTCCTAGAAGCAAAATTAGGTGATACGAAGGGACCCAAATAGAAAGGGAAGTTAGAAAAGTGGCAGTAGAAGAAAGTGTAGACAGAAATGGAGCCTCACTCACCAACAGCAAATCTTTTAGTACAACACTATCAGTCTTCAATATTAGGCAGCAGGTTAATGGTAGTGGTGGTGACTGCCTGGTGAAGCTGTGGTGGCTGCACCCACGCCCTACCCATGACCACCTTTAAAGCCAAGCTAAGTAACAAAAGAAACCAACAAGATATGGTAGATACCATATGCAAGCAACTACTTTCCATTTTTCCTTGTATAAACTTCATCAATATCTCTTTTCACGTTCAGTTTTAGACCATTGTTTTGAGTTCACTTCAATTAAACTTTCAGTTTGAATTACATATATATATAGATTTTATTGGATATAATTTAAATTAATTAAACTCTTATAACTATCACACTAAAGATATTATATTAAAACAACTATTTTTCTTTTTATTCATTAGAAATTTAATTGCAAGTTATGAACTATATATATATATATAAATAAGGGAAAGATATATTTTCTATTTTTTATGAGATTACCGACATTCGAAATTTATTGAACTCTAGTTAATTCAATTTGAAATGGGTAGGAATATAAGAGCAATAAAGGTCCGATAACTAATTTAATATCATTACATATATTACAACTCGAACCCAAAATATCGTTTAAATGAAAACAACCATCTATTAACTAATTTCAATTGTTAATATATTTTTCTATTATTTACTGTAAAAAAATGAATGAAGATAATAAAAATTTGAACAAAAAATCTCTACAATTCTCACTTTGGATAATAATATTAATTACAATACATAACCTTTCATTGCCATTGATAACTTCAGTTTGTGCCTTATTTTTCACTGTTTTTGATGTTTTGCTTTTCTTCATTCGTTCAACTCCCAATCCAACCTTTCATTGCCATTGATAACTTCAGTTTGTGCCCTATTTTTCACTGTTTTTGATGTTTTGCTTTTCTTCATTCGTTCAACTCCCAACCCTAAAGTTGGAAGAATGTAACATCACATCCCATGTCAAATTCGTATGTAATAAAGAACCAATTATTTAGTGCATACATCATGGTACCCTTATTGAGCATTTTTTTGCGTTATAAGCTAATTAAAATTATCGAATTGGTAGTGGCATACCTCAGAATGATGCTTCTTTGTAAATCATTGTAACCCTTTTCTTTTTGGGGTTATTTCAGCAACATTTTTTGTTGTATTTATTGTCTGAATATTGAATACATATACTTCTATATATATGTTTCTCATCCAACTTTCAACACTACCAAACGGCTGGTATATGCATACATTTATACAATTATCAATTAATACCTAGCTCTAGTTGCACATATATGCATATATAATTATTCTTTTCATTCGCACAGGAGATATTGTTATTCAGAACTAACATTTTATTATTTTTCTTTTAAAATGTTAGTTGATATATGTTTTCTTTTTCCTTAATATACCGTATAAACTCCTAATACATTCGAAAATATTTTATTATCTCACCATAACAATTGTTATTAATAACTACATAGCAATTTATTGTTAAATATATATAAAAATTTTTAGTTACTATTTTTTGTCTGTTACAATTGGGGGAATGACAGTTCTCTTGACACTCGTGAGGGAATTAGCCCTAAATGTTTTAGTTTAAAAAAAAATTATTCTGTAGTTTATGGTATTAAAAAATTAAAGTACTCCTGTAATTATTTTTATTTTTTTAATCCCTCCTTTTAATTTATTTTGATTCAAAAGTCATAAGTTGTTTTATAAAGAAACTTACTTTGTATGTGTAAAAACAATGTCATGCATGTCCCTTTCAATTTAGTATCCAAGGCTGATCATGAGTTCAATCAAAGGTATTAGATAAGAATCCAATTTCTAAATTAATGTTAGAACTTATGAAGTGTGTGTATGTGTTTTGATTAAAAAAAGTGCATGTGTCTGTGTTGCATTTATCTTTGTCTTTACTTTAATTTTCTGCAACAAAAAAAAAAATGACACCTTTTACTTGCAACTACATCAAATAGATTACATATGTACCCATTTCTTTTACTCAACACCCACAAATTTCAATGCTAATTACATGCTGAAAACACCCAATTAAAAGGAAAAAAATTATTTTTTCTTTGCCATTAGTTAAATGAGAAGGAAATAAAAATAGCCAAATTTGAACATTCCACCTCTTAAATTTTATTTGATATAAATATTATTAAATTATTTTGACTGAAATTTTTTAAAAAAATACGGTAGTATGCGTAATTTGGGTTAATAAGAATATTTTTTGGTTAATAAGTCTTTTTCTTAGCACTAAATTTGTCAAACAAATATTAATTAATCAAAGGCTAACGGTTGGCCTTTGCCTCAAAGAGCCGTTAGCCCGTCGTCGGCAGCATATGCCCGTGTATCCATGAACCGAAAATGACTAAAATACCCAAAATCATGCAATGCCAATTAATAACAATAAACTTTCACTTCCTTAAAACAATAAACTTTCACTTTTAGCACAATTTCTTAATAAAAAATCCACCTTATTACTTTCATATAACACTAATAAAATAGCAACACAATCATAATATTTTAATTTTTTATCTTCAATTAGATATAAAAATTATGCATGTAAGCATTTAAAAGCAATATATAAGCAAACTTTTATGATTGTATATGTAAATAAATATATTAATTAAGTTTAGCTTTTCATTTTTAATTTGAAGAAAAACTATTCTAAATATATATATATATATGCTCCACCAATTTCCTTCATACGTATTAAATTAATAGACAGCACATATTTGATGCAATGACATTACTTTTTAATAAGATAATCTGATAATTATAGATAAACTTTTTATCTTTCTTTTCTCAAAAACTAATAGTCTAAAACATACTAACCATTTCTAAAAATACATATTTAATGAACAAAATATATGGGTGCTTGAGCTATTATGTCAAGGACCACAATTTGATTAGTCTTTTACCCTTTTCATGTATCAATTATGAATGAGCACATTCTTCTTGGTCAGGCCAAATGAAGACATCATAATAATGCTTTATTATTATTTATTAATAATAAGAATTTATGAAAGATTATAGGTTAAGTAGCTAATTTAAGGCAGAATTAGTACAATGGTCCAAAAAAATGGCAATTCTTTTGGACCCTTATGTAACACACACATACAAATAAATTCTATTATTTGATAATGACACCCTTAATTTTTATAAAAAAGAATCCAATAATGCAAGATTGATATTGATTTTATAAAATTAAAATATAAATTTTAATTGATTAATCTACCTTGTGGCATACAAAAGTTAATAAAATTATTGTTGGCAAGGGATAATTAGGTTAAGTAAATGCCAAAACTAATACGTTTAAACACTCAATAGAAAGAAAAAAAAAATAAGTGCACAACAAGGCAGAGATTTTGGCTTCTATAGAAGCAAAGTAAGATTTGTAAGTTGAATTAAATTACATTAAATGATTTTTGTCATTTTCTTCATGTAAAAAAGAATATTTATTGTAATGTATTTTTCACCCATTTGGTTGTCGTATTTTATTATTTGGGCATATTTAGAAGCTTATATTAGACAATTTAAAAAATAAATTACCTCACTCTTGGCTGGATCACATGTGGGAAGATATTCAAATTGGAAGCTACACATATACAATCCGATCTATATATAAATGTTATTTTTAAGGATTTATTCTTAGATTAAAGATAGATATATATATATATATATAACATGGATAGACTTATAACAAAAAAAAAAATTTTAGAATTAGATAAAATTAATTTTATAAAATTAATAATAATAAAATTGAAACATTTCAAAATAATCAACATCAGACTTTTTAATTGCTCCAAATAATATATATTTTTTGGTCCATTCATGTACATATAAATAGGTCGAACTCATCCAATATAAAATCATTTTATTAGTGTTAAAATTTAATTTACAGCATTTATATACTCATCCTTATATTTTATCTATGCTATAAAATTCATTTATAGTTTCAACAATTAGAAAAATATAATATAAATAAAAAATTTCATAAATAATGCAAACATAGATTTTCTTTAACAACGTGCAAACATAGATAATTTACTTTATATTATATCAAAATCAAGAAAAAAAATGAGATCATGTGTTAAAAAAAAGTGAAAGTAGAAGAAGGGCATGTATGTCAAAAGAAAACAAAAGAACTATACATATACACTTACTGTTCCCTTGACTTCAAGCATTCTTCCACCACCTCCTAATACTTTATTTTTTCCCATAAATTAAATTAAAAAAAGAAGAAGCTTCTCTTTTAATATTTTTTTAATTTGTTCAAAAAAATAATAATAATAAAAAATCATATGGTGTAAATATTAATAGATTGATGATATAATTTAAATATAGATGGGTTTTATAATAAAATAATCATTTTCTTTTAAATTGATAATGAGATATTCGAACTCTACATTTCAGAATGGTTTTGAAAAAAAATTACAAATTAATTTCTTTTTTTTTTAATTATTTTTTAATTTTAAATTTTATATATTAATGTTTTTTTATTTTTAAATAAAAATAAAATAAATTAATTAATTTAAAAAAACAAGTGTCTTCACCTTCTAAAAGACTGTTACTGAGAGCTTTGGAAACTAAGAAAAGAAGAAAACACAGAGCACAGACACCAGCCTCACCTCCAGCTTCTGCTTCAGCTTCTTTTCATCCCAGATCTGCCCTGTTTCTTAACTCGCTCCCTCACTCGCATTCCTCTAATGGGTCGACTTGATTTTCTCTCTTTCTGAGCTCGCACACCTTTTTAACAGACCATATACTATAGACATTTTGTGTGTCTCTTGATGTCGAGCATTTTCAGATAACAGCGCGAAGGTTTGATTCTTGTTTTTCTTGGCTGCATTGGATTGACCGATCACGGAAATGTTGATTTTCCGGCGTGTTTTGCTAGAGTTCCGGTGACATATTATATATTTTTTTCCCGGAGAAGGTCAACCGGTGGAGCTCCGGCTAAAGAGAAGATGTTCAGGTCTGCTAGATGGAGGAACGACAGGAATAAAATCAAAACTGTGTTTAAATTGCAGTTTCATGCAACTCAGGTGAAATTCTTTCTCTTTTTAGAAATGTTTCAACTTGAATTTACTGTCTCAACCAATGAAAAAGATTTGAACTTTTTTTTTAATGATGTTATTCAAGATTAGTTGACTGAAGTGCTGTTGGGTTTTCAAAAGAGAGCAACAAAATTGAAAAATTCTTGAATTCTTCACTGTTGTTTGTGCATTTAAGCATAAGCTCGCAGAAATATATGAATTCTATGAATTTGATCCATTAATGTAGATTCTTGGTTCAGTAACCAAATGGGTGTTGAATTGTATGGTGATCTGTGAACATAGGTACCACAGCTGAATGCTGATACATTGGTGATATCTGTGGTCCCTGGAGACGTTGGAAAGCCAACAGCAAGATTAGAAAAATGTATAATTCGAGAAGGAAGCTGTCGGTGGGAGTATCCGATTTATGAAACTGTGAAATTCACTCAGGATATAAAGACTGGGAAGTTCAATGACGGAACATATAATTTCATTGTCTCTACTGTAAGAAACAATGCTATTGAATTGAGTTGTTTATGGTCTTTTGTTGAGTGCTTGTTTGTGTAATCGGATCTTTTCTGGATTGTTTGTAGGGATCTTCGAAGAATGTTGTAGTTGGGGAAGCTTCAATTGATTTTGCTAGTTATGCTGAGGCTACAAAAGCTTCCACTGTTTCTCTTCCTTTGAAGAACTCTAAGTCTAATGTGGTTTTGCATGTGAGTCCAGTTCTATCTCTCCATGGTACTTGCATTTGTCACTGATATAAGTCTAAGAATCTTCTGGAGTTCTTGCCAGAACTTCTGGTTTCTATTATGAGTAAATGGTGAAGTTACAAGCTTTAATTGTTTTTCTTGAACTTAACTTCAGCTATTGGTTTTCAACAGGTTTCAATTCAGAGGCTGCAAGGAAATGTAGATCAGAGGTAATGGTGATGTCAATGATATTATTGCTATAATAGTAGCTCTTTCCAATTTTCAGAGTCTTCTTGGATTGATCTTAATGTGTTTTTGGCATTTTCTGAGAGGCTTTACAGAGATCTGGAGGAGACTGAAGATAAAAATGTCAAAATCCATAGTAAATCTCTGGTCACTCTCATAAGAAATGGAGATGCAGAAGAAGGCATTCAGAGTAATTCTAATGAAGTACAATTCCAACCTACTTTGTATTCTCGTAACAAATTTAATATTTCTACAATTTTGAAGTACAAATTTTCCACTTTGTTTCCATATTTTTATTCTTTAATCATAAGTATAGAATGGCGATGAATATATGTTTCTTTAAATCTTTATTGTTGCAGGCTGGACTGCCTACTGATGCCTCTCACAATGCCGAACTAAATGGTGACTGCAGGACATCTAGTGGATCTGACATTACAATGTCTAGTTCTGAGAGCAGCTCTGGGCTCAATACTCCTCGTGAACTTGGATTGAGAAATGATAACTTCATACAGGACCCAACTAGCTTCATATCATCACGGAGCCAAACCTTAGCTTCTCATAAACCAACTGCAAATGCTTCTGCAACAGTCTATGAAGAGCATCAGCAATCTCAATGGGAGTGGTCAGCAGATTCTGATCATGGAATAAGTACTGATGACTCCATAAACGGCTCTCAGAATGCCCTAACAAGTGAAAAGTCACAAGGCATTTCAGATATTGAGATTGAAAAGCTCAAGGCTGAAATTGTTTCTTTGGCTAGACAAGTAGATTTGTCAGAGTTGGAATTACAGACTCTTCGAAAGCATATAGTAAAAGAGAGCAAAAGGGGACAGGATCTCACAAGAGAAGTCACAGTCTTGAAAGAGGAAAGAGATGCACTCAAGGCAGAATGTGAGAAGCTCAAAGCATTCCAGAAACGCACGGTGGATGCAAAAAGCAAAACCAGGTCACAGTTTGGGGGTGGGGATCCACGAGTTCTTCTTGATGAAATCAGAGAAGAATTGAATTATGAGAAGGACCTGAATGCCAACCTTCGCGTGCAACTTCAGAAGACCCAGGAATCAAATGCTGAACTGATCCTTGCTGTCACAGATTTAGAAGAGATGCTGGAGCAGAAAAATAGGGAAATATCCAATGCTTCCAACAAATCAAAATCTTCAGAAAATGTCATGCTAAGAAGTGTGAGTGATGATGATGAAGAGCAGAAGGCACTGGAAGAGCTTGTTAAGGAGCACAAAGATGCTAAAGAAGCATACCTGCTGGAGCAAAAGATCATTGACCTCAGCAATGAGATAGAGATCTACGGGAGAGATAAAGATGAGCTAGAGATGCAGATGGAGCAGCTTGCACTTGACTATGAGATATTGAAACAGGAGAACCATGACTTGTCATATAAATTAGAACAAAGTGAGCTGCAAGAACAACTGAAGCTGCAATATGAATGTTCCTCTTCTTTTGCCAACATAGGCGAGCTGGATGCGCAGATTGAGAGCTTAGAAAGTGAACTCAAGAAGCAGTCTAGAGAACATTCCGATTCTTTGGTGATCATAAGTGAACTTGAAACCCAGATTGAGAGCTTGGAAAATAAACTCAAGAAGCAAACCAGAGAACACTCTGATTCATTGGTGACCATAAGTAAACTTGAGGCTGATATCAGGAGCTTGGAGGATGAACTGGAGAAGCAATCTGAAGCATTTGAAGCTGATCTAGAAGTTGTAACTCGTGAAAAAGTCGAGCAGGAGCAAAGAGCCATCAGAGCGGAGGAAGCCCTAAAAAAGACCAGATGGAAGAATGCCAATACAGCTGAGAAGATACAAGAGGAATTTAAAAGGCTGTCTGTGCAAATGGCTTCCACATTTGATGCAAATGAGAAGGTGGCTATGAAAGCACTAGCAGAAGCCAATGAACTGCGGATGCAGAAATGTCAACTTGAAGAAATGCTTCGGAATTCAAATGAAGAGCTCCAGTCAGTTAGGGATTATTATGAGGCAAAAATGCAAGACTTATGCAACCAATTAAATTTGAAAGTGAATCAGATAGAACAGATGTTGATGGAAATTGACGAAAAGTCAAAGCAGCTGGAACATCAAAAGAAGAATGAGGAAGAACTCACTGAATCTTTCTCTGAGGAAATTCTAAGGCTTAAATGTGAGATTGAAAAGCTTGCTATGGAAAACAATATTCTTTCTGAACAAGCAGAACAGAAGGAAAATTTGAAAGTTGAATTGGAACAGTTGAAGTTGTCAATCAAGCACACTGAAGAGCTGGTGCAAAAAGGTCGTACAGAAAGAAATGAACTGGCGAGTGCACTTGCTTTGGCAAAGAAGGAAGCAGAGAAGCTGATGGAAGAGTTGAATAGATTGAAATCGCTCAAGGATGAGAAAGAGAAAGCTATGTGTCTCTTACAGACAGAGGTGGAAACACTGAAAGCTCAATGTGATGACCTGAAACGTTCTCTTTTAGAAGATGAGTTGGAGAAAGAAAAACTTAGGAAGCAGGTGGTGCAGTTAAAGGGTGATCTTAAGAAAAAGGAAGACACCATCATTGGTGTTGAGAAGAAGCTCAAGGAAAGCAACAAGCGTGCAGCAGTTTCTGATAGCACAAAAACTAATCTCAGAAACAAGTCTGCTTCAATTCCTCATGGCTCTAAAGAGGCTGCAAATCTGAAGGAGAAAATAAAATTGCTTGAGGTAAGTATCTTATTTCTTATATGTGCAGTAAATGAGAAGCTTTTGACTTGAACTTTCAAGGCTGAACATTGGTGTAGGTGAATTAGAATCCTAATAAGAAATTTTTTTAATCACTGACATTTTACAGTCATGGTTTCAAGTGCATCCGACCTTGCTAGATACATGTTTGTGGAATCGGCTTCTTGACTTTTAGTTGCAGTGAATATGATGATTATGTACTTACTATATTATTGATTTTGTCTCACAGGGACAGATAAAACTGAAGGAAACAGCTTTAGAAACCTCAGCAAACTCATTTTTGGAGAAGGAAAGAGATCTTCTGAACAGAATTGAAGAGTTGGAAGAAAGATTGGAAGAACTTAATAAAAAAAATGCAATTTTCTTCTGCGGCAATGCCCTTGGAAAGGTTAGAAATGATGTTTATATCATGCATTAGAATCAAGAAAATATGTTTAACATGTGAATGGCTAGCTATAGTTAGGTGGGGGACATTAATCCATCATTAAACTGGCATGGCAATTTCAATCTTTCATATTAATCATCCATCATCAAATTAGAGTCATTGTAACATCAAATTTCAGCAATATTTCTCAACATCACCTCTCGTTAATGTGCTTGGCTTGGCGGGCTGTTTCTCTTGGTTTCCTCCAATATCTAGATATAGATGGTCTTTGTCTTGAGTTTTTCTTTTCTTTTTTTTCCCCTCTATTTCTAAGAGATGTTTTGTATTTACTTGTAAATGGAAGCATATAGCATGCATCATTTCTGAAAAACTAATCTTGGGTTGCAGTTATCTGAGGACACCACTTGCGTTACTTCAAATGGTGATTTATCTGAAGAAACAAGGAACACGGCAGCATTGATGTCTAACAAAAATGAAAATCCAAAATCATTAGTGAAGAGGTGCGGTTTTGGAGAAAAAATAATTTAATTTAGCTTTGCTCCTATTTCTTATTACTTCATCGAGGATGGCTATTGCAATACTATTCAAACTTCAATTCCTTCTTAGCAAGTTATTAATTTTTTTATTCTCTTTTCTGCTTCCAGCAGTTGTGAGAAAGAAATGGAATCCTGTATCACCAGCAACGGAGATCATGATGGCAGCAAGTTATTGAGTGGATTAGAATCATTAAAGGAGAAAAACAAATTGATGGAAAATGAACTGAAGGAAATGCAAGAGAGATATTCAGAAATAAGTCTCAAATTTGCAGAAGTAGAAGGTGAAAGACAGCAGCTTGTGATGACAGTGCGAAACTTAAAGAATGCCAAGAAAGGCTAGTCATTTTTTTTCCTGATACACTGAAACCTACATACTGTGTATAGTATAGCTTAAGTGGCTGAGCGAGCCCATGCCGGAAATCCTACTTGGTGAAAGTTCCATCCGAGTGAATAATTATTTGTACAGCGTATACAAGGTTACCAGCAATCTGACTGTAGGTAAGGTAAGGTTTCTTCAATTCATGTCATTATTGTAATTCTTTTAAACCCAGATATATATGTGATGATTTTCCATTAGTATATTCATTGTTTTTCTTCAAAACAATGCAAAAGCATCATTCTCTCTGTAAACAGGATTATGGTTGCTTTGCAACTTCCATTGGTGCTGAATTAAGTTGACCATGGAAGTTAAGATCAATGTGTGTGTACAAAACTTGGTATCTGAATTAAGTTGAGCTCTACTGGCATTTCCTTCAATGTCCATCGGCATTATGCTGATGGCCATATACATCTTAGTGATCAAACATAAACCAGACAATTTATCCTAACTTTGAAAAACTTGGCAAAAATGTCATAATTTAGCTAATTGTTTACAATTTTAGCATAATTTACACTTTGATCAAAATTAATAAAAAAGATGCATATATGGAGATCTGAGGAAAAGCCATCTCAGATGCCATGTATGTATACATACATCTATTAATTTTGATCAAATTGTGTTAAAATTGTAAATAATTAAGCAAACTACGAAATTTTTACTAAGTTCTAAAAATTGGAATTGAAATAAATTTACAATTAAGTCAGTAACTTTTGTGATTTTTGATACTAAGACACCTTATATGCATATGTATTTTTTTAGAGCATGTGCGCAATGTAGTTCCAACCTCCACTGGAATTTGATACGTAAAATGGAGAGAGATCATGCCAACCATTGTCAGGATTTGCCAGGATTTGTCAGGATTTCTGAATACGAATCTGATACCCTGTGTATATATTTTTCTAAAAGAGAACATTAAAAAAAAAAAAAAAAAAA
>CATIWK010021306.1:0-18433 GCA_949634005.1 Mallotus japonicus | reverse complement strand
AGCATCTACTACCGGACATCGATGTCATGGGCACTTGGACTCCGAGTAACGAGCATCCAGTGAACGCCGAGTAACGAGCATCCACTGAACGCCGAGTAACGGGCATCAAGAACACTTAACACTGAGCTTTTTAGTAAGAGGCCGAGCAAGACTCCAAGTCACAGGGTAAGACTCATTCTAGCTATAACTAAGCCAACCACCAACGAGTAGAAGAGAAATCATAAGATGAAATGATTCGAGTGAGATAGTTCAAACATCCTGTGCAAAGCAAATTTCTTCTTTGAGCTAAGTGTGTTCAGACTTAGAGGCCACCATGAATTGTCAGACATAAGACATTAAACAGCAACAGCAGCTGCAAGAACTACTGTCGAAAAAAAAAAACAACTTTGCCACCTGAAATTTATTTAGCATGCTATCTTCAAGAAAACCCAGAGTCACCGAGTATTCGAATACCAAGACCTGAGCATCGAAGTATCAGATATGCCAGCATTGACTCCAAACGAGCATCGCAACACCAATGAACCGAGCATTAAAGCATTAAAGTTAGTCAGACATCTGTTTTGTCTTATACAAGCTCCGAGCATCGAGCTTCAAAACACTGAATCATCCGAGCATTGAAGAATTGCAAATTAGAAGTGAACGGACACCTGAGTCTGGTTCCCAGTTCTGACTTCACTTGGAACAAAGAGACGAGCTTCAAAGTATCAAAATATAAAAAAGTTTAAGCATTCGAGTCCGAACATCAAAATGTTTGAGCATCAAGAGTTTGAATCACAAGCATTAAATTCTGTCAACTCTCTAACATCCGAGTATCCGAGTGTCCATTATCGAAGCCTTGGCAACGACTCCCATCAAGTAGAGAACATTAATACCCAAGCATTCGAATACCAAGATTCGAGCTTCGACTCATCAGGTATGCAAACATGAATTCCAAATGAGCGCCGCCACCCTGAAGAACTGAGCATCTATTGAACACTGAGTTGCAAGCATCAACTACCGAGCTTCCAAGTACCAGGTTCGAAAGCAAATCTCTGAGCATCAAAAGCATCTAATTCCAGAAACAGTGGGACATCCGAATAAGTTATTCAGATACTCAGCTCTGTCCTCATGTAAAATAAGCACCAAGCTTTTTTACTATAGTTCGGATTTCCTTGTGACATTCAAGATATAAGACAGACGCATCCGAGCATAGGACGTATGGATCTGTTCTGAGAATGAAATTAAAGTAACATTGAAGATCGCTGTCCGAGCATTCATTAGTTTAAAAAAAAAGAGAAACTCGGAAGGGAAAGCTACAGAGTAAGAAACCGTCGTCGAGATCGATTCTCGGATCAGTCGCTGATCTTCAAATGCCAAACATTCATCAATCCCCGATGTTACACACAAGTTCGAAGGCCATGCATACTTACTCTCATGAGTACAACTTCTTTTAACTCAGAGCAGGACGTTGATTTATCTCAACTCGAAAAAATATTTCTTGAAGTGAAGAACGTAGAAATTGTCAAAGCTCAAACCACTCAAGGCATTAATACTAGCATCCATTTGATCTCAGTCAGGTTCAACAGACACAAGGTTGCTGAAAATCCATACCTAGGATATGCCCATTCATTCACCAAGCGTCCACTAAGCCTGAGGCCCATAACTTAAAAGTGTGTATTGATGAAAAGCATAACTTAGATGGATCTTCTGTTGCACAAATTTGCATTTTGGGACCATATGGACATTATTGATGAAGACTATGATCATGACACTCAGCACGCTCAGCAATCACTGGTTAAAGAAACAAATATAAATATTCGTGACTCCAAAGAGCGGGACAAGAGTACATCAGGAGATAAGTTTTCTTTCTCGCTTACTTCCCTTTTTATTATTTATTTTCATAAAATGTCAATGAAAATAACACATTCATAACTATGCTTAGAGATGCATGCTCATAAACAAAAGCACTATCATCACCGAGACATATTCACATATTTACATGCACACTTATAGAAATAAAGATGCACCATATTATAGATCTGTGCATAGAACTTTGAAGAGCATGTGCTAATCATGTTAGCATATCTTATATAACCATTAATTGCTAAAGGAGATCAAACGATCCCAAGATTCTCATTCTTTTGTTGTTTGTTATTACAGTTAAAAGACACCTGACACGCTGTCAAGCAACACTAGTACAAACAAGCACTCATTCGTGCTCAGACAACAAATGATGGTTTTCGCTCAAAGCAGGATCAAATGACGCTCAAGTAGTCAAAGCCTCGAGCATGTAAGCCTCGAGTTATAGCACCGAGCATCTAAGCCTCGAACATCACAAACAAGCATCATGACCTCATGGTCGAAGGCTGTCGGGCCTAACAATACCGAGAGACCTCATGGTCGAAGGCTGCCGGGCCTTACAATACCGAGAGACCTCATGATCGTGCAAAGCCTCGAGCACTAAAAACTCCAGCAACGGCTGGTTCGGTCATATTTCTCTGACGGGTTAATCCCTCGAGTCGTTGTACAACACCGAACAATATCTATTATGTGTTAATTAAGCCCAGCTGGCACTCTTTTCTCTCTACGAATCGGCAACGGCATTCCAAGTCTCGGTACTGAGCATCTTCAGCATCAGTGACTGAGGCTGGCCACCTCAGCTCACCCTACAGCACGGACTGACCAACATATTCCGAGTGTACCTCAACTTGTATCTAACATCCAGAACACTCGGATATAAATATCCGAATAGACTTTCGGAGGGACTCTCTTGATACATTATCTCATGATACTCGGAATACTCAGAATCATCTATTGAGTTATAAGTCATCATTCAGAAACTCAGAATGCTCAGATCATCCACATAGTCTCAGAATGCTCAGTCTCAGAACACTTAGAGTCTTAGGACACTCAGAATCTTCGACATCCAGAACACTCGGACATAAATATCCGAACAGACTTTCAGGGGGGACTCTTGATACCCCATATTCATATTCCTATATCAAGAAGAATACTTGTCCATCAAGGAAAGGGAGATATGCCTAATTAAGAAATCCTAAAAAGACAACTACTCCAAATCCCTACTCAACAAAGAATCCTATTCCTAATAGGTTTGAGTATCTTTCTCTATAAATACATCTCATGACATCTCATGTCATTCATTCCATTCATTGATTCTCTCATTCATTCAACATTCACACATCTTGTCATACTTTACATCAAGACATCATGTCATCATTCCATCATATACTCATTCTACACCCTTTATTCTACTTTCCTTGCTTTATTATATTTTCCTCTATATGATACTAACTTAATCTTCGAAGTGTCTATGTTTATTCTACTTTCCTTGCTTTATTATATTTTCCTCTATATGATACTAACTTAATCTTTGAAATGTCCATGGGAAAACCCCACCCTTTCACCCGGCTCTCTCGTCGATACAGGTTCCACAAAGTAAGAATACGATTCGGAGTTATCAACTATAAAGATAATAATTATTATTAGGAGGTCAGAATTTCATTATTTACCGGTCATATATGGAAATTTAAACCATGGCTTATAGAAATGCATAATATAACTTGAGTTGATTTTATCCTCTGACAATGTGAAGTGGGCCATATTGCAAATCTCAGGAAACAATTGTAACAAGAGTGACTCCACTTTTGAGTAAGAAAGGATATAAGTGTGATACGTATTCAAGTATTGTTAATTCTATTCTACCTCATAATTATATATGGAATCAATTAGTTGGGGGTGTTGATCCTTCCTCCACTTCTCTGACAAAAAAAAAAAAAAAAACCAAAATTAGTAGCAACTGATTTTATTTAAATGACATTTTAAATTCGAATCATAATATATATAATTGTGTTAAATTAGTTTTTATGAGACTTTTACTATACTTATAATTTTGTTCATATGAAACCGAATTAATTAAAATTCAATAAGTTATGAATAGCGATAGTTTAAACTAAAAAAATTACGTAGATAATAATTCAAGGAGTTGATTAATCATACAAAAATTTTAATGAACTTCAGCGCTGCTAGTCACGAAAAACAAACAAAAATCATTTTCATAAATCTAGAGTAGTATGAGACATCTTATATTTACAAAAAAAAAAAATGATTGGTGCCATAATGTAAGGTCCATTGATTTTCACATGTCATACCAAAATACAAAATATCTTTTCAAATAATTTTTGTTTTCTTCAAAATGTGCATATCACTATCTATGTGAAACTTCTTTACCATACCCAAAAATAAAATAAAATAAAATATATAAAAGCACGATACAGAATTAATGGAAGGAAACAGGGAAGCAATTGCAGGAACATGAGGTTGCAAAGTGAAACATTAAACCAATCTCACACTACCAACACGCGCTAGACGGTATCGCATTGTCATCAAGATCGACACATGCTGTATCGTGCACTTGCTATCTTAATGATATTCGAAGAGAGCGTGTGGCGCGTGAAGGTTATAAAAATAGAGCAAAGTATATTAAATTAGTGAAAACATATGGTTAAGACAAGATACATGGGAAAAAAAGAATGGTGAAGTGATTAAAAAGGATTAAAGATGTGGTGAGATCAAATGTGGAGCAATGATGTGGTCGCGGCATATCCTTTGGAAGATGCGGCCAATGCTAACACTTTGGAGTAGAAACCAAGATTTTTAAATCACTTTATCAACATTAATCTTGATATATAAATAGCCTATAATAGCATTTACATACAATCATCAAGAATGATGCTCATTCATTTCTCTTAGCATTAGTGCCACCTCCTCTCCTCCACCATGCTAAACCTACATGTGATCCAGTAACCACCCACCATGGCTATAATGGGTTGGTGGGGTGGTGGGGGCGGTGACGGTGGGTGGTGGATGAAAATAAGTGCAAGGCTATATAGACATGAATTTTGTCAAAATTTGGGAGAGATGATCATAAAGTACTCTCCCACAGGGCAACCTCAATCCTTTGGCATTGTCACCTTGATATATAGGTGATCTCTCTTTCTGTTCTCTGCTTTATGGCACGATTTGGCAGCTCAAAGATGGAATTGATGAAGGTGATGGATCAGATCATGAGATGCAGCAAGTTATGATTAGATTGTTTTCTTTATATTCTTGTCTTATTTGTGTCTTTTGCTCTAAAAATGTGCATCTCTTTCCTTTGATTTCTTCTTCTTGTCTATGCAAAGATTGATACAAGTTTTAGAGCATGCATGGACATTGGTTGTACTCTTTTAATGTGGTTAAGTATGTTTCATTTCTTTTCTCTATGACCCTTAGAGCTTTATTAAATAAAACAGAAGAACACTAATATTGGCTTTGCAATACTTCCTATAAATTCTTTACCCACTACCATTAAAATTATATTCAGTTGAATATTTAGTATGCAATGTAAAAAAAAAAAAAAATTATGGACATTTCAATTTTATTATGGGGATTGGCCACTATGTTTAGTTTAGAAAACTTAGCAATAATCAATGAAGTATATCATTTAACACACATGTATGACCTAAATTATATGATACTTAATTTGATATCATTAATTAGCATATAAACATCAAATGATGTGTATCCAAAATAATATAACAAAATATTGTAATATATTATTCTAAAAAATTTAATCAATAAAAATATTTACATTCAAATATGACATAATACATTTGCGACCTCTTATACTTGTCACTTTTTGTCAATTTAACTTTTTTACTTGTAATTTTATCATTTCAACACCCAAACTCGCCTAAAATATAATTCTTAAACCCCTATTATCACACGTAACCTGAAATGGCGAATCAACATGTGTCATATCTTAAAGGTTTGACTGACCAAAACTACAAGTAGAGATGTCAAACTAACAAAAAGTATCAAATATAGATACTGACAGATATATTATGTCATTAAATTAGTGTATTTTAAACAAATTTAAATGTTAAAATGATAAAACTGTAAATTAAGTTATCAAACAAGGGAATTGTGAATGTATTATGGCTTGAAATATTAATATTACAAGTGAAAGTTAAAAACACAACTTAAACAAATCAACTAATTAATAAACAAACAATCACCCAACAAACTAAATAAATCAACATATAACTCCAACAATAATAAATAGAAACTCAAACTCAAAGACTTTTAAATCTTGAAATCTTGGTTTTAATTGCTAAGCCATTATCTCATTGGCTATTTGATATGTTGGTGTATAACTAAAATTAAAAGAATATATAAATAAATATTATCAATATTTGTTGGTTTAAATAATAAAAAAATTTGAATTTTTTAAATTAAGGTTTTCAATTCAAATATTATGTATAATTATGTATATAAAATAAGAGAAAATAGCTATTAACAGAGTTTTATTCTTTTGTAGGTCCATCCGATTCAGATTTTAAAATAATCGAAATTTATATAATTATTAGATAAAAAAATATGAGATGAAAAAAAAAATTATAATATTAAGCTTAATTTGTTAAATGATCTCCCCTTGAGGTGGAAAAAAACATTCTGAATGAAGGTTATAATCTAGCCCTTACCCTCATTCAGGAAGGCCTAAAAACAACTTTAAGCATATGAAAAGCTTGTTAATTTGGCCCAATTCTTTTTTGAACAATTTCATCAACAAGCCTATATTTTCTTTCTCGTCAGGTATATAAATGTAATGAAAAAAATAAAATTTCATCTGTTTTTATACAGTTTTATTAATACTTAAATAAAAATGTCCTATTAAAAAATTGATAGAATGTATCATTATAATTCCGTATTATGTAAATAAAATTTTAATAAAATACACTTGAAATGAAAAAAATGTCATATAAACAAGAATTAATAGAATTATGAAATATTATCTTTTTACATATTCTTTTACTTTTTTTTTCAATCAGCCCATCAATTTTCAGGAAATATTTGAAAATATATTTAGTTCAGTAATTGTGATAATCAATAATCAAACAATTAGAAGAAGAATTATGGTCATAATTATGCACAAAATACTTGATAAATCAGCCGTTGAAATTATATTTGAAATATAAATTAATAAAATGAATTATAAATAATAAAAATAAATGTATAGAAAATTTTGGAGAGTAAATCTTATTATTATTATTATTATTATTATTTCGATAAAAGGGAGGGAAAAACCCACTAGCTACCGATTAATCTGGACATAGTAATATCCAAGATATCTTCGTCTAAAATTACATGCATGCAGCCAGCCTTTCAGCAGACTCCAGCTTTTGATATCCATTGTTGCCTTTCAGGGCCAAGTTGGCCAAAAAATCCGCTTCTCTGTTTCACAAATCTCAACTTGCCAATTCCGGTTAATCAGCTCACAACAGCGATGAAGGATATTCGAAATCCACCTGTTCTCAGTCTTTCCTTGGCGTAACATCATAACCACAACCTGTGAATCAACTTCCAAGATAATCTTTTTATAAACTTCTTCCAGGCAAGCTGGAGGCCATAGAAAACTGCTCACACCTAACTTCATTTATTTTAGACATTCTTTAATACCAATTGCTAATTATGATTTCCAGCTTTAATTATGCTATTCAGTAGTAGTGGTTATAAAAAATTTAAAAAAAGAAACAAATGTGTTGTGGCCTTTTTTTGGAAAAAAAAAATTATTATATTAGGACTTTTGAAAAGAAATCATGAAAATTTCAAAAGATCACAGGAGAGTGGAAGATTGAATTTATAATCTTTACTAATGTTTTAACCCGTACTAAAATGATAAATCATTTGTTTTAAGCCTTTATTAGTTCCTACTAAAATTTCGCTTTCTAATTAAAGGAGTATTTGTGGAAGGAATAGTGTGAAAATTAAAAAAAAAAACAATTTTTTGACTCGTTTAGTGAATTAAATTTTTTCCAAAATAAATAATTTTTTGTTTTGGCTCATAAAAAACTTTAGAAATAAAGTTACTTATTCCAAAAAATATTTTTTAATTAAAGCATTTTTTTGGAATTCGGAAATGAGAGACATCCAACCTTTGATATATTAATGCGTCCAATAGAGTTATATTTAGGGTTATAAACCAGTTCAACTGCTCGCGAATTACTCGATGTTTGACTCGATAAAAATTTGTTTGAGTTCGTATATTGAAAATTCATTTAAGTCAACGAGCTGAGCTCAAATTATACAAATTTCGACTCGTGAAGTTCTAGAACAAATTTAAATAAAAGCTCGCGAGCCAGCTCATAATTTCAATGTTTAATAATTTAATTTTAGATATATAATATATAATTTTTTATTATAAAAAATATTTTAAAAAATATATTATTAAAATAAAATCATGATTTTTATTAAATATATTATAATTTATTTAGTAAATAGTTTACTTTCAATTTTTTAATGTAGAACTATAATTTATAGTTTGTATTTTTAAAAATTTTTTAGACTCGTTTAAACTCGTTAACGGCTCGTGAATATTAAGTGGCATAGTAAATTCGGTTCGAATATAAATAAACCAACTCCGAACTAGTAAAAATTCGGTTCAACTCGATAACACCCTAGTTATACTACTAACTATTCAATTTTTGACTAACTAATACCTTTAAAATTAGACATAAAATTATATATATATATATATATCGGCCAAATAAAATAAATTTTTTTACTCCAACTATGGAAGAATTTGATTAATCCAACGGCTATATAAACCAAATTCCACGTGGCACTCTAAAAAAATTTCCCGCTATTTTCCAGTTTATAACGAACCTAATTATTAATTACAAAGATAATCGTCCTTTTACCCTCCAATTTTTTTACCAAACCACCAAAAATTCCTTCACGCGCTCCTAGGCCAACCTGTTTCTTTTTTTTTTTTTTTTTTTTTTTTGAAACCGGCCAACCTGTTTCTTGTGTCTCAGGAAAATAGCCAGCGATTCTCCACAGTTTCGAGAGATTCTCTCGCACGCGCATTAAATTCGATTGGGCCTTAAAGCTTAACCAATTCGTGCGCGTGTTAGCTCATCGAACTTTGAAGCAATAGAAAACTAATAGTTGGCGACAGAGCATTTCTTTACTGCGGTAATTAATCGGTCATGTGAATAATAATGAAAAAAAATGAAAATTTTATATTTCCACGAACTCTTTGGTTGACAAATATACCCCTAGAGGAATAAAGTTTTGTCTTTTGAGTCCTCTACTTTACCTACTCTTAACTTTATGGTATTTTATTTTTTTGGATTGGCCTTTTGAATTCATGAATTTTTTATGGGTTTGCATTTATGCCCCTGTATCATTTGTGTAAAAGGAAAAAAAGTGAATGATATCTATGTTGTTTTTTTTTTATCTAGTCACTTTCCCGATGAATATTGATTTTCTTTAACGTATTATAAGTAAGAATTTGAAGTTGAGATTTTAAATACGTTAATTTTTTTTTAAATGAATGTTAACTTTTTTAACACAAATTTTATTTTAGAGTATAAATAATTTGAAATATATTATATCTTTTAAAAATTCATATCCACCTTTTTGATATTTATATTGGGACTTTAAAATTGTTACTTTTAAAAAATGTACATTTAAAATTAAAATAATTAATTACGGTAATTATCTCAAGCATATAATTTTTTTAAATATATATATATATATTTTTGGGTCAACAGTTGTTTCATTAATATAAAAAAAGACTACATGAGAGTCCATGGGCTAAACCCAAAAACAGCTCAAACTAAAGAAACCCTAGCAATACAAGCAAAACAAAAGAAAACATTAAGTGCCGCCAGCATCATCACCATCTTCTTCTGCTTCAGTTGATGCTTGAACCTTTGAATTTTCATGCCAAATTTGGAACCAAATGAGCACAGTTGTTGACCTACACATCCAAGGAAGATAGACGAAAACAACACTGAAGATTCTTAGATAAAGAGAGGGGAGGAAAATTCCTCAAATAGCTAAAAAAACTATTCAAACACTCTCTAATCTACCCCTGCAACTTGGAAATGAGACAACAAGAAATCTCGTATACTCTGACCACCATCGTCAATGAATAAACATATTATCAAAACAGAAATGGTAGATCAAAATTCAAAATGAATCCATAGATTCATTTTGAAGAGAAAGGGGACAAACCCCAGCAAAAAGAGGAAAAATAATATAAACTATAAATCTACTGATAATATGAACAATATCATATATACAATAAAGGGTTTGGGTGATTTTTGGCTAAAATTGACTAAGAATCACCCAAAAAGAACAAATAGAGACAAAGGGGTCAAGCAGTAGCAGAGAAAAGAACAAAGAGAGAGAAGGAGGTTTTTTTTAAATATATATTTACTTTTTGACACAACAAATATATATATATATATATATATGTTGATGTTTTTCGCCATTTATTTTTATGTGCATATCAACTTTCTAATAGACATAATAAATGAAATTGAACTAAAATTATAAATTAATTTAAATACGCCATTTTTCTTAAAGTGCACATGATAAAAGAAAATTATATATCAATTATTTAACAAAATTAAAAGTTTTAAAATAAAGTACAAGTCTCTTTCAAAAAAAAAGTACAAGTATAAAATTTACATTTTTTAATACAAAATGCAATATAATTTATAAATTAAGATTGAATCTATTTAAATCTTGAAGTATGTTGAACTAATTTTTTAGAATAGATATTAGCTCTCATACACAAAAATTCAAATAAAATTTAAAAGTAACTCATAAAAATAACTCACTCATGTATATAATATTTTTCAAATCCCAAATGTTATTATATTTTCATTCTCATAGAATTGCTAAAACCATAATCTACTCCTCGAAATGAAATTTTTAAGATTTTATTTATATTACTACTAAATATCTAATTGATTAATTAATTAATTAATTAACTAGTGAAGGAGCAGTATAGAATTCGAATCCTACAGTCATTAATTTAAAAGAAGAGAATTATTTCATGTTTTACAGTTTACCAATGCCTAAATCATATAAGTTCCTATTAAAAAAAAAAAACTATAACCCCAATTCACAAAATTGGCAAAAACACAAGGACTTGCAAAGGAAAGAAATTTTCATTCATTCAACATAGAGGTAATATCGTCATTATGGCAATAAAATTTAGCTTTGCCAATGTGGCATACCCTTCTCATCTCTATCATCTCCTTCTTTTCTTAACCCTAACATTTAAAAAACAAAACTTTTTTTTTTTCTTTTGTCAGTTACTCAAGAATCCCTTCAGATTCAATCGATGTATGGTTTACATTATTCAAATCTCAGATCAAAGACTAATCGATTAATCTTTAATCAGTGAAGAACAAAACCCAGAAAGCTTTTGTCAATCTGATCTCTACAGACATGGCAAACGGGACGGATAATAGGAAGGATATGCTGGTGGCAAATGTCCGGCCAGGTCTAAAACGGGAGTTTGCTTTTGCGTTTAAGGCTCGCTCTGAAATGCCTGAGTCGTTGGGTCGTACTCGAGCTAGCCGGGCACAGACTGCTGTCGTTGTATCTCCTTCTGCAACTGGTAATAAGAAGAAATTGAGGGGTAAGAAAGGTAAAAAGGTGAGGACTTTGGAGGAAAAAGAGGAGGAGAATAATAGTGATGTGGTGGAATTGGGGAGCGGAGATGAGGAGGCGAAGATTGGTGCTCTGATTGAATCAGTTCCTGTTTTGGAAGGTGAAATTATTGGTCGGAATGATGGGGAGGTGGGGGAAGTCAAGGATAATGAAGTGGAGTCCATGTGTTTAGAGGAGACAGAGAAGATAAATAAACCTGAAGAGGCATTAAACAATGATCAATGTGAAGAAAGGAGAAGTGGGTCCTTGCTAAATTCTATGGATGTTGGGGATTCTGACAAGAAGAATGAGAGTGACAGGAGATGTGAGGAAGGAACGAGCGGGTCAATGCCAATTTCAATGGATGAGGACTCGAAGAGGGAATTGGAACATGGGACAATGATTAATGGGGCTTTAGAAGAAATCAAGAGTGATTCTGAAGTAAAGGGTGGTATCAATAATGTGCAAGAAGAGGGGATTAGCATGTCATGTGGAATTCTTGTTAATAGTGGAGGAGGTTTAATTGATCCTTTGCCTATTTTAGTTAATGATAGAAATTGTAAACTGGAGGAGGAGAAGCCTATGCGGAGGTTTACCAGGTCACTGTTGAAGGCTAAGACGGATACAGTGCAAGAATCAACTCCTAAGGATAGCTCAAAATGTCTTGATGATACTGATAGTTCATCTGCTTTTAATTCCAGTACAATGTCAAAAATGTGGAGGAATGATGCATCAAGGAAGTTCCCAACAAAGTTGAAGGACCTTCTTGATTCAGGTATGCTAGAGGGACAACAAGTGAAGTATACGCGAGGCTTCAAGGTATGACCTTGTGTTGCTGTATTCATTGATCTGAATTACATGTAGCTAGGGATTGTTTCTGGTCCAACTCTTAGCTAGGATTCTAATTGTAGGGACGAGGGACTGGAGAGATACTATTGCGTGGAGTTATCAATGGATCAGGGGTTCTGTGTTTTTGTCGTGGATGCAAAGGAAAAAAAGTGAGTAATGTGTATAATTTTGAAATGTTATCTTGTTTCTATAATTGATCAAGGATGTGAATTACTGCTTGCAATTTATTCCTCCATTATGAATACAGGTTGTTACACCATCTATATTTGAGGTGCATGCTGGCAGTGCAAATAAACGTCCACCGGAGTATATTTTCCTAGAAAATGGGAATACACTTCGTGATGTGATGAATGCTTGCAAGAATGCGTCATTGGAGACCTTGGAAGAAACTGTGCGGCTTTCTATTGGCTGTTCATCTTTGAAGAAATCTACCTTCTGTCTCGCATGCAGAGGTTTCATACGTAATCTTTGATGTTATTTGATTTGATTTTTATTTATTTACTTTTTTATGAATGGGTAAGTCTGCCAACATTAACTTTGTGGGCATATTTGATGATGGTTTACAGGGTCACTTGCTGAGGTCGACATTGAGAAATCAATGGTATTATGCAGTCAGTGCATAGAGCTGAGAGATTCTCAAGCTATAATGGCAGCAACAACAGATATAGAAAATAGGTATGCTGTGTCAAATGTTTGTGCTTTCCAGAACTGTTGTGAATAGAAAACTTACAATAATAATTTTCATTAGAAGAAAATGATTTATGTATAGAAAATAATCTATGTTGCTCACTCATGGTATTTGAATAGGAATATGGGTATTTTGCATGGGTACACACATCTTCTTTTTGTAAATATATGATGGACTATATATTAGTGCCGACTTTATTCCCATTATATTTGTGGTTGTTATCTATGTTTGCTTATAGAAGAAAAAAAGTCCATGTTTCTACCATTTAAAGATAAATGTCATATATTGTTGTGGCTTCAAAAAGCCCAAACTTATTAATCCCCCCTCCCCCCTTTCTCTATCTTTATTTCTCTTTCTTTTTTCTAGAAAATTATTATATAAAATTGTGTTTTCATGTGATTTGCTGATTATAAATGGCATAAAATTTGTTTATCTTCTGTTTGGACACGTCTTTTGCTGAACTTTATGTGAAATTAGATGTGCGTAGATTTTGTATTTTAGCTACATAGACAATTATGAATATGCAAGCAAAACTATGTACTAGCTGCATAATGTACTAGTAGATTCCTGTGCCGCAAGATAAATTTGCCTTGGAGCTCTTTTCTAGATTATACTTGTACATTAGTAATGTATATTTATATTTTTGTCTTGTTTCAGAAAACTAAAACAACATACTGTCTCAAAATCATCTGACAGTGCGTTAAAGTGTAGCACATCACGAAGCAAGAGTCAGGGGAGACTTACAGTAAAGTTAGTATATATATATGTATATATATTGTCTTCTATGTTTTTATTTTATATCAACTACTTTTTTGTTTAATTTTTATGTTCTGGTGTTCAGGAGATTTTTTTTTTAAAAAAAAAAATCTTTTTCTGTTGAGAACTCTTACACTTTTGATCATTCTATGTCCTTCCAATAGGGATTTGCGGATGCATAAGTTGGTTTTTGAAGAGGATGTCTTACCAGATGGAACTGAAGTTGCTTATTATTCTCAAGGAAAGGTTGTTATTGCAATGATTGCAGGTCTATTTTTTACATCTGATTCAAAATTTTGTTTCTGAGTGGCATTGTTTTTGGGCAGAAATTGTTGGTCGGATACAAAATGGGTTTTGGCATATTTTGCTCTTGCTGCAATACCGAGGTAATTTTTCTATCATTGAATCTGTTATTTTCCTTGGTCCTGTTATTGAGATCTGAAATTCTTGACATTTAATGAACAGGTCAGCCCCTCCCAATTTGAAGCCCATGCTGGCTGGGCATCACGCCGAAAACCGTAAGTATATATATGTTAATTATCTTCATCTGGCCTTGGGTCATATTGGCTGGTGCAATTGTTTCCTTGTTATACTAATTAGTGACTCGGAAAGTTAATGCATGGCATATCACAAACAGCAATAGCTGTATTTATTTAGAAGGAATATATATTTTCTGTTTGAAATACCATTTTATTACTCTTTTATTTGTTTTGACTTGTGCTTTTGTTTGTTCAGCTATCTCCACATTTACACGTCTAATGGTGTGTCTCTTCATGAGTTGGCAATATCACTTTCCAAAAGTCGGAAGTTCTCTACCCATGAAAATGATGACCTCTGCCAGATTTGTAGAGATGGTGGGGATCTGTTGTGTTGTGATGTTTGCCCAAGGGCTTACCACAAAGGTGAATTTATCTTTCAGTAATTTATGTAATTTGTAATTGGTTTCTGTTGTTTCAAAAATAAATAAGATATCTTTGGCCTGGAAGATACTATCAGCTGTCATAAAAATACGGGAAAATATAATACTAAATTGACTGTTGCGCTGTCCAGTATCTGCTATTCATGAATAATTATGGCTATTACCATATTCTTATATTCTTACTTTGATTTTCACTCTATTTTGGTTGCAGAGTGTCTTTCTCTGTCTGCAATTCCAAAAGGTAAATGGTATTGCAAATTTTGCACGAATAACTTTGAGAGAGAAAAGTTTGTGGAGCGCAATGCCAATGCAATAGCAGCTGGAAGAGTTGCTGGAGTTGATTCTATAGACCAGATAACAAGGCGATGCATTCGTATTGTCAAAACAATGGATGCTGACTTTGGGGGATGTATATTTTGCAGGTAGGGTGCTCCTGTCTCTCCTTATTGAATACTGTAGTTCTTTCTTTTCCGCTTCTTTTAGTGCCTGCTGTGTTTGTGAACATGTAATATAGTTTCCTACAGATAATATCAAATTGCACTTGCGCCTAGTGTTATAGTTGTTTTGATCAGTACTCTGAGATGCAATACGTTTATATTTGGATATAAATTTGGTGTAAATTTGGTGTTCTGAGTTGCTGCTATGCATTTTCTCTTATGATGGTTCTGGCCTTGGTGTTTTAATTCTATCTTAGGGCCTAATGTGCTTTCTTACACTCTTTTTTGGTACCTTCTATTTTCTACTTGTTTCAATTTTTTTAATTTTTTCTTTAAAAAAACATGTCCTTGATCTTTTCAGAGGCCATGATTTTGACAATGTTTTTGGTCCTCGTACGGTTTTACTCTGTGATCAGGTACTCTTTGTTAAACTGTTACTTGCACTTGTGAAATTTTATTTATTAATTGTACTTTCAATTACTTTTTCATTTAATTTGCACTAAATTTTCAGTGTGAGAAGGAGTACCATGTCGGTTGTTTAAAGGAACACAACATGGAGGATCTAAAGGTGCTATAATATATTGTGCTCTTAGCATGTAAATTTTTTTTTTTTTGGTCAAGCATTTATTTTATCTGGAAATGTTCTCTCAATTTATGCTACAGGAGTTGCCCAAAGGAAATTGGTTTTGCTGCTCAGACTGCAATAGGATTCATTCTGCTTTGGAGAAATTGGTTGTTCATGGAGAAGAGAGGCTTCTGGATTCTTCTTTAAATGCTATAAAGAAGAAAGTTGAGGAAAAATGTGCAGAGACTGAGTGCAGCGATATTGATGTGAGATGGAGGCTTCTGAATTATAAAATAAACCCTTACGTTGACACTGCAGCGTTGCTATCTGAAGCCCTTGCTATTTTACATGTGAGTAACTGCTCTTGCTATGTAAGAAAATATTTACTTGTCCATAATAGGAAATAAACATTATGCAGTTTTATTTGATAATAATGTTCCTATTGCTCAAGTTTTGTGTGTACTACTGCATGAGGAGGTCTTCATACATCAAAACTTGCTGTTTGGTTCTGTGCAATTGTTATATATTCCTGTGCTCAGTCAGTAATGAGTTAGGTGTATGTTCAATTTTATCAGCCACTTGTTTTGTCTTTATTATTATTATTATAAATTGTGCTTATCCCTTTTGTGGACCTAGGAACAATTTGATCCTATACTTGTAGCTGGAACTTCTAACAAAGCTGACCGTGATCTCATCACATCAATGGTATTTGGGTAAGTATCAAGACATACTTGTATATGCAAATTATATTTGAACACTTTTGGTTTTTTTTTGGTTATTTTAAACCCTGCACCATTTCTTTTTTTTTTTCCCCTTGTGATTAATATTGTTTTGCCTCACAAAATTTGCTGGTGAATGATTGGAATCACTTTTGCAGAGATAACCTGAAAGGACAAGATCTTAGTGGCATGTACTGTGCTGTTTTGATGGTCAAGTAAGAATTGATGAATTTGTTCCCTTCATAATACTTCATGACAGATTCTTTATACTAATTACTTCTTATGCAGGCAAGTGGTGGTGTCATGTGCTATCATTCGGTTTTTTGGGCAGGAGTTGGCAGAAATTCCTTTAGTTGCAACGAGTAGCAAAACCCAGGGACAGGTGATCTGATAATGCTTCAGTGGTGACACTTTATTAATCTGTTTTGCTATGGAGGATACAGCATTGCTAACTAAAGTGATTTTTGTTCATATGTAGGGTTATTTCCAGTCCTTGTTTACTTGTATCGAGAAGCTACTTGGGTTTCTCAATATAAAGAATCTTGTACTTCCTGCAGCTGAAGAAGCTGAATCCATCTGGACAAACAAATTTTGCTTCAGCAAATTAACCCATGAGGAGGTGTGTGCATATGTTCTCATGTTCTGCGTATTACTCGTGTGTGCCCAATGGAGCCTGTGGATTCTTGTGTTGTGCTTTTTTAAGTCCTTTATTTTCCCTCAATTGCCCATTTTATATACTGTTCTAATTTTCTTTCTCTAGTTTTAGCTAGACTAATACATTTCACAGTTCAAAAGTTTCAACGCACTTAAAGCAGAGCAAAACATTAGAGTTATTGTAGTTTCTCTGACGATGCATTAGGATGTATGCGCATACATGTATTATGTATATAAATTATGTTTAACACGTGCATTTTATTATATCGCAGTTTGTGAAGTTTAGGAAGGATTATCAAATGATGGTCTTTCAGGGAACATCAATGCTGCATAAGTTGGTCCCTAAGTGTCGAATTGTTGGCCGATCAGAAGGCGGTTGAATTTTTGGAGGAATGCGGAACTTTATCCTCTTTATTTCGGTTATTGTTGAACTGGGGAAAGCAAATTTTTGGGAGATCTTTTCCTTCATGTACAGAATCGGTTTGTTTTTTTTTGTTTTCTTATAAATTCTTGTACAGGAGATATAGATGTTAATAGTTGAAGCTTTGCAGGCAGCAGAAACTTGAAATTCTTTTTGTAGAAGGAAACCAGAGAGGAGGAATGATAGGCAGTTGATATATATATATATATATATATGCAATAGTAGTAGCAGTAGTAAACTAGATGCTTCTTTTTGTAATCTTTTGTTCTTTGAACTTGTTTCTTTTAGCATGTATATTGTTGGTCTTTGATTCAAATGGATAAAGGAAAGTTTTCACTTGAAAAATTGGACATCTGGATTTTGGAATAGTTGGATCCAAGAATTTAATTAAAACTAGAATGTTGAATATTAATTTGAAATATTGCAATTAAAACTAGAGTGTACTTGGATGCAAGAATTTAATTTTTTTAGAAAACCTCTCCGCTATGATTCTACATTCACCACCAATGTTCTCCCGTTGCTTGCTCCCCCACAACCGTCGCTAGCAGTAATAACGACAACAGCAACATTACCATCACCATCAACATCAGCAGCAGCAACAACAATAACACCAATGCCAACAACAAATTAAGAAAAAAATAAGGCCTGGGTGGGAAGGCTTCCCTCTTAGGAAGCCCCCCCTTGGGGTTCACCCCCTCCCTTTGGTCAAACAAAAAAAATAATAATTCAAGAAAGAGAACCCAAAATTATAATCCCTTATTCTTTTTCCATATTGCAGCAATTCCATTACTGTAATCTCCCAACACCTCTACAACTATTGCTATCACAACCACTGTCAATAACATTAAGTTAGAATTTTTCCTGTTTCAATTAATCAATTTAGCTTTATAACTATTATGGTCATTATAATAACAAAGAGAAAGGGAAGAATA
>CATIWK010021284.1:0-18900 GCA_949634005.1 Mallotus japonicus | reverse complement strand
ATGGAAAAAAAAAAACAAATGTTGTATAAGTACCAATTCACAGCCTTTCTCTTCTTCGTCATCATTCTCCTCATTTGATATGTCCTTCGAATTCTAGTTTGTTAGGCGTATTAGGGTCTGCAAGTTCACGATACTATGCGTGATACTTAAAATTTCTCGCAAGTTCACAATTACACACAAGGATTACCTGCTCATCAGTTCTGTCAGTTGATTCCTCATTATCGGACGGAATATGTGGCGTAGGTGTTGTAATTTTTTTGGGAATTATCGACATGGTATCTGCGATTTGAGTCGAATGATTCTCAGTCAAGGGATAATAAAATCTAGACCTCCTGGACACCTAATGAGATGTTGCTAACGACTTGAGTTGTGAAGGGTTGATTCCAATTAACGGCGTGGATATACTTGCCACTGTTGATGTTGTTACACTTGCCGGCTGATTGCGTATCCATAAGCGTACAAAATCATACAAGTAGTAAATAAATATCGTCCCATAGAGATTGTAAATACTGTAATACTAATTGTGTTTGCTTGTTTAAATAACAAAAAAGGGTATTCTGAATTAAACTAAAATTAAACACAAGAAATCTGAATTAAATAATAATAAATTTAAAGAGCTAGGGTTCTTATTACCAATTCAACCATTTCTTAAGATCAATTAACACCTAAGCCAAGCCTAACCTTAATCCAATTTGAAGGTATCTAAAGAATCATAGGCTTTCCTCTCAGATAACCCTATAATTAACCAAGTAGATTGATATCGTAGATTTATAGTTCTCACTTACTAAGTGTTCGATTAACCCGGTTTAAGGCTTCAACCCTTAATCAATATTAGTTGCTTTAATGTCTTTCAACTAAGAAAGCATCTAATAGGTTATTGTTTATATCCAATGCAACCTATCTCTTGAACAAGTTTCATTGTGTAAATTCAATCAAAGGGTGATCAATCCTATGAAGGCATTAAGTCTAACCACCAAACGATTTAGCTTAATGGCTTAGGTTTAATTGCAATATTCACATGGTTGAATTGAAATAAGAACCCTAACAAAGAACTTAGCCACTTATGTTAATTATAAGAGATAAAGATGAAGAATAGAAGAAAATAAACATTATCATTAATCCAAAGTAAAGATGAACAGTAGCAAATGTTTAGAAGAAACCCCCTTTGAAATAGAAGGCTTATTGTTCTTCAATCCTTATGCTCAATCTCCAAACTAACTTGAACAAGAATAATTCTTTGTTCTCTCTAAGAAAATTGATAAAAAGAAAATGTAATATGAAACTAAGAAAATAATATAATATTTTGTTTCTGGAGGCTACACACACATAAAACCCTAGCCTCCAGCCCCTTGATTTGCTTCCTTGTGAAATCCTAATCATATCCCCCAAAATCAGCAATTAAACTTCAAGTTGGGATTGGCTGCCATCAAGTCGCACGACCGTGTGTATTTAGGCGCACGGCCGTGCACAGTTTTTTTTTCTATAATTCGCTCCAATCAGCCTTAAATGCTCTTTTGCTTGCTTTTTTTACTCTTCCACAACGTTCATGAGCCTCATGCCACTTTCCTTTACTATCTTTGACTACATAAATGACAAAAATAACCAAAAAAAACCAAATAATACTAAAAATAAACAAACACACAAATCATGCACATATATACTCAAACTAAACAAAAACTCAACAAAAGAAACACAAATGCAACTGAAATGATATCTAATCCTAACACATTGAGTTCTCAAAATAATGAATTTCTCACACTCATCATAATTCCCCCATACTTGAACGTTTGCTTGTCCTCAAGTAAAGCTTGAACACACATATTCGCCTAAAGAATCATGATCATTAACTAGCTTTAACTTGACTAACTACCTCAATCTTCCTTTAATAAAAAGCTTGAAAACTTAAAATTAAAACAACAACTCGAGGTTAGGAATGCATTGTTACTATGTGAAGAGCATACTTTTCCATTGAAATCATGAAAGCAAATAATTGACACCTAAGAAAAATGGAAGTAAGTAGGAATCATGCCAACAAATAAGAGGTTAAAAATTATGCACATATAAGGTTCCAACAAAAACTTTTATTCAATCAAAGTCTTACCAATCTCAGTATCCTCTACCTTTCATGTGTTACTCGGTGTGAATACCTCCAAAAAGGGACCTTTAGATACTTTTACTCTAAAAAGAGCATTGGAGTAGAAAGAGCATTTAAAGATTTTAGCTCCAAACAAGTGCGTTTTACGCTCCATCTCGTTGTTTTATTGATTGATTGTTTTTTTTAGAAGAAAATAAACCAAAATACATAAGAATTCAACCACTCTAAAGTAGCTTCAAATTCCTACTCATAAACACTTTTCTCAAGCATCAAGCATCTAAATTTAATTGGTCAATAGAAAAGTAAGCATTAAGTTCATTAAAATTTAAAAATTCCTAACCACAAGTCACTCTCCTAATTTAAAAGCCCAAATAAATCATTAAATGAAGATTAAAGCATTTCTTCAAGAAAACTAAGACTAATGAATAAGGCTATATATGTGAATATGTTGCAAAAATTCAAGTGTGAGAGCAATGCATGAATAACACAAAAATTAAACCAAAACATGCATGACTCTTAAAGTGAAACAAACACACAAACACACAAAGAAAATAAAACAAAACAAAACAAATAAAAACTAAAGAACAATGTACTTCCCTCAATCTGATGCACTTGGTAGGGAAGTTAAAGGAGTGACAACAATGGCTTTTGCCGCCTCATTGATCATCTTAGAACTTTTGCTTTGAGGGAGTATGCGAAAGATTTCATCAATTTAGGCTTGTAACCTCACTGCCCTTGATTTACAACGCCTCTTAAAATTTTTAATATCATTGGACAAGTCCATGATCATGTTCCTAATCCTATTGTCTAGAGATGTCCATCAGCTCCTTAATCTTTTCCATGATTCCATCTCTCCAACGTTCTATGTTCCCTCTCTTCCTTGCTTGGTTCTCACTTTCATTAGTTTCTTCCTCCATTGTGTTAGGAGGCAAAGGGACTTCACCATGATCTTTGATCAAACCACTAGTCATTACTTGACCTTCACAAACTCTATCACCTCCAGTGATTTCATGCCAAAAACTACTCATATTATAATCCAATGGAGGTTGACAAACACCTCCTTCAGGAAAACCAAAGATATCAGACATGATTTTATAATTAAAATAGTACTCTTTCCCAAAGAACCCACATGAAAAGACCCCTTGATTTGCATATAGAATCTTAAATGTTGTGTAAAATTCTATTATTAGCTCAAAGAATACATCATGTTAGGCTGCAGCCAGTTTATACCACCCCAGTTTATTGCAAAACACATCTATAGTTCCCTTAATCCCCAAGTTAAAAAGTACCTCCTCATCAAAGTATTTTGGCTTACTGAAATTTCTCTTGACTAAGGAGCAGAATCTCTTACATTCCTCTTTAGAATAGATGGCAAAGAAAGCTTCATAGTCATTCCTTATGTCCTTGGACTTACCCTTGCCATCACTAAGCCTCCTCCCTTGGAATTGAATTTTTGTTCTAGCCATCACAACAATGTTAGTTCTTAGCAAAAATAAAACAACACAAAAGAATGAAAAATAAAAAGAACAAAAAGAAAAGAAAAGTAGGGTTTAAATAAGAAAAAAGGTATGGGATACAAAGGATTCTATTCCTAAAACAAAATGAAAAAATAAATAAATTTAAAATTTTTAGTCAAAATTTCCTTTATCAAATAGGAATTAGGAATTAAAAAGGAAGTTAAGCTCACCTAAAATCCCAATTCAATCAAAGAAACTCAAATAAAAAATAAAGAAATTATAAATTTAAAATTTGAAGAAATTTAATTCCTCTCCCACACTTAAAATGTACAATTTCCTCATTGCCTGAGCATATGACAAAAAAGAATATGAAAAATTCGTGCTGTCAATGGTCATCAGGTCGCACGGCTGTGTGACCTGATAATGCAGAATTCTTGACATCATAAGGCGCACGAATGTGCCCAAAATGCTCATGGCCATGCAACCTGATTACGAAAATCACACTTTTTAGCCTTTAAGAAAACCTGCATTGATGCTTTTTCTTATTTTCATTTCAACCTGTTTTCATCACATTGTATAGGACAATCATTATACATTCATTATAATAATGTAAAAGGGAAACTCATAGGAAATAAAAACAATTAACATTAACAAAATTAAAATCCTTAACAACTAAAATAAGAATAACTTAAACACAAACAAACTTCAACATCTAAAAATAGCAACATAAAACATAAAGCATGAGAACACAATGTTCCACAAAACATCAAACTAAAAACAACTTAAAACAAACATAAAACAAACAAACATTGTTCAAGCTAGAAGCAAACAACATTAAAAACAAAGGCTTCACTCTTCGCCTTACCCTCGGATGAGGATTCTTCTTCTTTCATCTCTTCATTATGTAGGAAGGTGGTGGAACAAAGTTCTGGGAGCTGAAGTAGGCATTCAAGGTATTTAGCTATGGCAGTTACTAACCCCCCCCCCCCCCCCCAACTTTGATAGCCCCGGTCACTTTTACAACAACATCTCTCAATTTTCCAGTTAAATTATGACACACAATGAGCTTTCTATCATTAACAATGCAATACAAAATGTTAAGCTCGGTTGTAGTAACCACGGAGTCTCCTTCTTTCCTTGAGAAACAAGGAATGAGCCAAGAACCTATGCAAATATTTCAATGCGGGCGATCGAATCCGAGATTCTTTTGCCGACCTAGCCTCATAGAAAACTCCTCTTTCCCCGATTATTTCTCTCCAAAACTCATGCCTATCATATGCAACATTAGCATCTTGATTCTAGGGAAAATGAAATAAATCATTAAGTTCAAACAATCCTAGAGTATGATCCTCATTCCCCAAATGAAAAGTAAGCATGAGAGTACGGTCATTAAAGTTAAAAGAAGAGAGAAATTCATAAGTGGGTATAGTATAAGAGGGATTTTGCATCATAACAAAATCATCCTACCCCATCCTATTGACATACAACATAACCTCATCTAGCAACCCAATTTTAGTCAAGTATGTAGCACTCACATACTTATTAGGCACAATCTTCCTACCCATCATTTGTTCAAACTTATTCTTATGCTTACCATACCTAAATTGAACTTAAGTAGGGAAGGGTTATACCATTCTTTCCTCGCTAGCACCACCCGGATTATTGGAATTGCCACCATGTCTTGCTCTTTTGGAAGGAGGAGCAGTTTTTTTCCTTTTAATGCTCTTCTTCTTTTGCTCTCTCTCCTCGTCATGCCATCATTGCACAATCTCCATAAAAATGGATCATCCTAAATGTAGAATTTAGAGTCATGAAATAACTTTTTCTTTTATTGAGGAGTGAACTCTTCTGGTCTTATTCCACTTGATAGAAAATTTGCTATATCAGCAAACCATGGGGCACCCATGAGTGATATGCCCAAAAGCATCTCATTTGGAAATAGTTCACTGATAGGCTCTTGACTGTCCTTTTCCTCTTGGTCTGTATCCAGCCTTGACAGATGATCAGTAACTACATTTTCAGAGCCTTTATTGTCTCTAATCTCAATGTCAAACTGTTGCAATAAAAGCACCCATCTAATGAGCCTTGGTTTGGAATCTTTCTTGTTCATTAGGTACTTCAATGATGCATGATCTGTATACATAATCACCTTAGAGCCAAGGTGATAGGATCAAAATTTTTCAAAAGCAAAAATGACTGCTAACATCTCTTTCTCTGTAGTAGCATAATTCAGTTGTGTATCAGTTAATGTACGGCTTGCATAGTAGATCATATGCAGTTTGTTCTCCTTTCTTTGACCAAGTACAGCTCCTATTGCATGATCACTAGCATCACACATTAATTCAAATAGTATAAGCTCTAATCTGGTGCCATCACTATAGGAGCTGAGATAAGGGCTTCCTTTATCCTGTAAAAAGCCAATTTACACTCATCAGTAAAATCAAAAGGTGAATCCTTTTCAAGCAACTTACAAAGTGGTTTAGAGATTTTTGAAAAATCCTTAATGAACTGCCTATAGAAGCCTGCATGGCCAAGTAAACTCTTGACTCCCTTCACATATGTAGGATACTGCAGCTTCTCATTTTGCCTCCACCTTTGCTTTGTCAACTTCAATGCCTTGTACTGAAATTTTGTGTCCAAGAATAATTCCTTCATCTACCATGAAGTGACACTTTTCCCAGTTAAGCACCAAGTTTGTTTCCTCACAGTGCACAATTACTTGCTCCAAATTGCTCAAACATCCCTCAAATGAGTCTCCATAGACAAAAAAGTCATCCATGAAAGCATCCATGATCTCCTCTACAAAATCTACAAATATGGCCAAATGGCATGTTGCAGGAGTATTACATAATCCAAATGGCATCCTCCTGTATGCAAATGTGCCATAAGGACATGTAAAAGTGGTTTTCTCTTGATGTTCTGGACCTATTGCAATCTGATTATACCCTGAGTACCCATCTAGAAAATAGTAAAAGGCATGTCCTACTATTCACTCCAATATTTAATCAATGAGAGGTAAAGGGAAGTGGTCTTTTCTTGTGGATGCATTCAGCATTCTGTAATCAATGCACACTCTCCATCCACTTACAACTCTTGTAGGAATGAACTCCCCTTCCTCATTTTTCACAATGGTTATTCCACCCTTCTTTGGTACACACTGAATCGGGCTCACCCATGAACTGTCTGAGATCGCGTAAATGATCCCTGCATCAAGAAGTTTAACTATTTCCTTCTTCACCACTTCTTGCATGATTGGATTAAGCCTCCTCTACCTTTCGATAGTTGGCTTGTGTCCGTCCTCCATCAAAATCTTATGCATGCAATAAGAAGGACTTATACCTCTTATGTCTGAAATCTGCCAACCAATTGCTTTTATTCTTCTCCTCAGCCTGTCCACTAGCAAATCCTCTTATTCTTTGCTCAGTTTAGAGATATGATCACAGGTAGTGTTTGATCTTCTCCTAGAAAAGTGTACCTCAAATATTGGGGTAAAGGCTTCAAGTCTAGTTATGGTGGTTTTATGGTTGAAGGTGGTGTGAATTCATTGTTTGGTAATTTTTTGTGTGGTGTATGGGGTTGGTGTTTGATGTGTACTTCATCTTGGGAGGATTGTACCTGAAAACACTTCTCAATATTCTCATTTCCCACAAACTTTGCCAACCTCTTTCGTTGGACTTCACTCACACATTCATCAACAACATCCACTCATATACAAAAATCTTCATCATAGGGATATTTCATGCTTTGATAAACATTAAATATGTAGCTCTCATCCCCCACTCTCAATGTGAAAGTTCCATCATAGACATCAATAATTGCTCTTGTAGTGTATAGAAAAGGTATATGAAGGATCAATGGGACCTTCTCATCCTCTTCAAAGTCAAGGACTACAAAATCAACTGAAAAAATGAATTTCCCAGCCCTTATTAGTACATCTTCCACTATGCCTTCTAGTTCCTTCACTGTCCTATCTGCAAGTTGCAATCTGATACTTGTGGGTTTAGCTTCTCCTAGCCCCAATTTCCTAAAGTATGCCAATTTCCTAAAGGCATAAGATTAATTGAAGCTCCTAAATCACATAAAGCTCTTTGAAATTTTAAATTTCCAATAAAACATGGAATAGTGAGATTCCATGGATGCTTCCTTTTCAAAGGAAGTTTATTTGAGATGATTGCACTACACTTCTTTGTGAGTGTGACTGTCTCATACTTCTGCAACTTCTTTTTATTGGAAATCAGCACCTTCAGAAACTTGGCATACTTTGGCATTTGGGAAAGACATTCCACAAGAGGCATGTTAATGTGGAGTGCCTTAAATCTCTCCAAAAATTTTGCATACTGATAGTCATGCTCTTGTTTCTTTAACCTCTAAGGATAAGGAATTGGAGGTACATAAGGCTTCACAGGTGGTGGTTTTGATCTCTCTATAAGCTGCTCCTTATTCATGCCCCCTTCTTTTTATTCCTTCTCCTCTTGCACCTCAACCCATTCATCTTTTTATTTTTTCTCATTTTCCTTCTTCTTTTCTTTCTCATATTCCACAGTTTCCTTTGGGGGTTGAATTTCTGTTCCACTCCTTAAGGTAATAGCCTTCAACTGCTCTTTTGGATTCTTTTTCATTGTTGCTTGGCAAAGAACCCTGGTTCCTCATTGACAAAGAATTTGCCAATTGCCCCATTTGCACCTCTAAATTATGAATAGAAGAAGAGTGATTCTTGAACATGAGCTGAGTGTCTTGGTACATCTGTTCAAATCTATTTCCAACCTCTTTGTGGCTTCATCTTGTTGGTTTATTTTTGTAGACATCATATCCATGAACTTCTCTAACTTGCTCTCTAAAGAAGTCCCTGAAGATGAACATTTTTCATGCTGAAAATTAGGTTGGTGGTGTTGTGCATTCTGCCCTCCAAAACCTAGTGGTGCTTGTGGCCTCCACTGGTTATTTCCTTGATTGCTCCAGGAGAAATTATGATGATTGCTCCAGGAGAAATTATGATGATTTCTCCAACTTGGATTGTAGGTGTTGCCATGTACTTGGTTCTACTATCCTTTAAAGTTGTTCACAAAGTTCACATTCTCCATTGACAGTCCTTGCATCATTTGACACTTAATAGTTGGATGACCACCCTGGCACAATTCACAAGAAGAAGACAAGTTAGAAATTGCATTAACACTCATCTTGTCCATCCTCTTGGATAGAGCATCCAACTTTGCATTTAGCATTGTCAAGCTATCAACTTCAATTGCTCCCCCTCTATTTGGAATAGTCCTCTCACTAGACCATAGGCTTTGGGTTTTAGCCATTTCTTCAAAAAGCTCCAAGGCATCTTCAGGAGTCTTAGACATGATAGTTCCTCTAGCTGAGGCATCTATATTCACTCTGACTGTAGGGTTAACTCCTTTATAGAAAGACTGCACCAAATCCCATGAAGGAATCAACTGTAGTGGACACTGTCTTTGAAGATCCTTAAACCTATCCCAGCATTCATAGAAGCTCTCATCCACTCTTTGATAAAAAGAGTTTATCTCATTTCTGATTTTAAGTACTTTGGCTGGTGGAAAGTACTTATTGAAGAAAGCCATGTAAAGCTCTTGCCAAGTGTTGATAGAGTTGGGTGGCAAGCTAGTGAACCACCTCTTGGCTCTATCCATAAAAGAAAATGGAAAGAGGATAAGCAGAATTGCTTCAGGCTGCACTACATTAAAGAAAATTGTTTGCTACAACCTCCGGCCTCATAATCAGAGTTTGATCACCTAGGACATTGGGACTCATAAAGTCCCTTATAGTTCTCTGACCATTCTGCCCATTATGCCCATTTTATGCTGTAAGCTCTTCTGCAAGTGGGTCTCTTACTTCTTCCCCTCCGTTCTGTTTCTATTCTGTCTCCTCCTTCTATGAACGGTTCTTTCAAGCTCTAAATCAAGTGGTATTAATTGGGCTCCTTATCTAGTTGCACCACGTGTTTTATGCATACACTAACACAAGTTCCTGCAAAAACCACAAACACAATCACTTCACAAACGAAAAGAAAGTCTAAATCAAACAACATAAAATTCTCAACAATATCAATTTTGGCAATCCCCAGAAACGGCGCCAAACACTTGATTGCATATTTACAAGCGCACGAAATCGTACAAGTAGTAAATAAATATCGTCCCATAGAGATTGCAAATTGAGTACTGTAATAGTAATTGTGTTTACTTGTTTAAACAACGAAAAAGGGTATTCTGAATTAAACTAAAATTAAACATAAGAAATTTGAATTAAATAACAATCAATTTAAAGATCTAAGGTTCTTATTACCAATTCAATCGTTTCTTAAGATCAATTAACACCTAAGCCAAGCCTAACCTTAATCCAATTTGAAGGTATCTAAAGAATCATAGGCTTTCCTCTCAGACAACCTATAATTAACCAAGTATATTGACATCTTAGATTTATAGCTCTCACTTACTATATGTTCGATTAACCCAGTTTAAGGCTCCAACCCTTAATTAATATTAATCGCTTTATTGTCTCTCAACTAAGAAAGCATCTAATAGGTTATTGTTTATATCCAATGCAACCTATCTCTCGATCAAGTTTCATTGTGTAAATTCAATCAAAGGGTGATCAATCCTATAAAGGCATTAAGTCCAACAACAACCAAAGGATTTAGATTAATGGCTTAGGTTTAATTGCAATATTCACATGGCTGAATTGAAATAAGAACCCTAATAAAGAACTTAGCCACTCATGTTAATTATAAGAGACAAAGATGAAGAATAGAAGAAAATAAACATTATCATTAATCCAAAATAAAGATGAACAATAGCAAATGATTATAAGAAACCCCCTCTGAAATAGAAGGCTTATTGTTCTTCAATCCTTATGGTCAATCTCCAAACTAACATGAATAAGAATAATTCTCTATTCTCTCTAAGAAAATTGATAAAAAGAAAATGTAATATGAAATTAAGAAAATAACATAATGTTTTGTTTCTGGAGGCTACATACATATAAAACCCTAGCCTCCAGCCCCTTGATTTGCTTCATTGTGAAATCTCTATCATATCCCTCAAAATCAGTAATTAAACTTCAAGTTCGGATTGGCTGCCATCAGGTCACACGACCATGCGTATTTAGGCACACGGCCATGCACAACTTTTTTCTATAATTTTCTCTAATCAGCCTTAAATGCTCATTTGCTTGCCCCTTTAACTCTTCCAAAATGTTCATGAGCCCCTTGCAACTTTCCTTTACCATTCTTTGACTACCTAAATGCACAAAAATAACCAAAAATTAACCAAATAATACTAAAAATAAACAAACACACAAATCATGCACACATATACTCAAATTAAACAAAAACTCAATAAAAGAAACACAAATACAACTGAAATAACATCTAATCCTAACACATTGAGTGCTCAAAATAATGGATTTCTCATACTCATCATCAGTATATTTGATGTTGCACTATCTAGTAAGCCGATTGAAGGAACAATTTGTAATGGATGTTGAAATTTGCTTCTGTCAATAGAAGGTTTTACGGCTGTGTTTTGAAAATTAGGGAAAATTATAGGGTGGGGTTCAATCGATTGAATTTTAGGCTTAGTGCATTTGATGGCAGGTTTGGAATTGGTAGATAAAATTTTAAAAGGATTTGAATTGCTAGCTATTTGACTAAAACCGGGAATAGAGATTTTTGAGAGTTGGAAAGTGGCACGCTAACTATTAATGGTTCAGGACTACCAAATTCACTGTGCATCATTGATCGTAGCCGTTCACAGAGATCTTCCTTTTCCATTTTAATTTGACAGATTAGATATCTTCCATATATAAGTGTGATTAACTACAAATTACTACTAGCTTTATATGATCAAACGATGTCGCTTAAAATGGAAAAGGAATTAATATGATCATGTAGCCAAATTACATAGTACTAATTATCATAACATTATGTTGTATAGTTTTTTTTTTTTTTGAAACCTACATCATGTCGTATAGTTAATAACATCTTAGCTTTAATATAATGTAACCAATTTATGTTAACATAAGTATAATTAAACTAGTAAACTGTAATATTAATACATTAACTTATGGATTAATGTATAATTTACTTTTTAGTAACACAATTGTCAACATTCATTATTTGTAATATTTTAGATGTTACATTAACAGTACAATGTAGCCTTATGCCATTATTTTCTAACATATGTTATAATGTGTTATATATGACAGTCAACAAACTAAAATCTCCTTTATACGCATAACTACATTATTACATGTGTTACATGACTATAGTCAATAAGTAATGTGCATATCAACTTACATTGCAATTTATGTATAAGTACAACAACTCCACCTATGTGCAATTTTATGTATAATTACAACATTTATATATGTTACAAATTATGCATATGTAAAATCTAATGTGCATAATTACAACACACTTATGTGCTATATGCATATGTACAATCTAATATGCATAATTACAACATACTTATGTGTTATATGCATAAGTGAAACTTGGTTAATATGAGTAATTGTATATAAAACTCGGTGAAGGATGTTTATTTACATTGTATTTGTATAACCTACTATGTTACTATATTCCTAGTTTGACATATATTAGTACTAAATGTGTCAATGTACTATAAGTAATACTTTACTTTTTATATAGTATATATAAAAGTCAACAAAATACTAACCTATTTCATTATGAGTAAGCAATTGTATATAAAACTTAGTGAAGGATGTTTATTAACATTGTAATTGTATAACCTACCATGTTGCTCTTTTGTTTTGACATATAGTAGTACTAAATGTGTCAATGTACTATTAAAATACATAACTTTTTATGTGCTATATATAAAAGTCAACAAAATACTAACCTATTTCATTATGAGCAAGCAATAGTATATAAAACTTGGTGAAGGATGTTTATTAACATTGTAATTGTATAACCTACTATGTTGCTCTTTTATTTTGATATATAGTAGTACTAAATGTGTAAATGTACTATTAAAATACATAACTTTTTATGTGCTATATATAAAAGTCAACAAAATACTAACCTATTTCATTAACAGCAAGCAATAGTATATAAAACTTGGTGAATGATGTTTATTAACATTGTAATTATATAACCCACTATGTATGCTCTTTTATTTTAACATACAGTAGTACCAAATGACTATAGTCAATAACACGACTATAGTGAAAAGTCCTATTAAACTACACTTATATGTGTAAATTAATATATACACATTAACATAGCTTTAACATATTAGTATGTCATACCCTAATATACGTAATATTATGTATATGAAATGCCTTACATGTATTTTTTCCTAATAAAAAAATTGTCATATAGGATTGAATCGGCAATATGCAACTTAAATATCCTCATTAATGTGAATTTTGGTGTATATTTTAGTTGTTATTCGATCACCAATTGGTTACTTTATATTCAATTTACAGTAAGTAAAAAAGTCAATCAGAGAATCCTTTTTTGATAATGATGCGATGTCGTTTATCTTCACATACGACATGAATTAAAATCTAACACGTAAACAAAATTTCAAAATGACGTATCAAATATTAACAACATATGAGTAATATAATAACCTTCTATGATTCAGTTTAAGTTTTCCTTTGTCTCGAATCAAACCCTTGAACCCCAAAGATTGCCTTTTCATCTTCTTGTCTTGTCATATGTTAATCTTCTCTCCTATTTTCTTAATCTCATTGTCAATCATCTTCAATTGTTATCTTTTTTATTCGGTTGCTCCGCCATCGATATATCCTCCAGTGAGGCTATAATGGAAGAACATAACTCAAACCATATCTCAGAGGAGGAAGATAACATGATGGTAGTAGGCAAAATCCTTAGCGATAAACATTATACCCCCTATGATGTCTTGCTTTGGCTTGATCAAGTATGGCACCCCTTTGAAACTATCTTTGTGCAAAAGCTGAGTGAGAATAACATCTTCAAGATTAAACTGAAGTCTGTTGATGATAAACAGAAAATCCTTAACAACACCCTTTGGTCCATCTTTAAATATCACTTTGTTGTTAAGGATTGGATTCGAAGTGAATCTATTAAGAATGTAGATTATAGTTGTGATAACATATGGGTCAGAATCAAAAATCTTCCATTAACCCTTATTAACAAACCAAATATTAAGTTTTTGGCTAAGTCTCACTTTGAAGGACTGTTAGAAATTGAGGAACCTTTACTCTTGGATTGGTTTGCAAAATCTGTCATAAATTTTAGAGTAATGGTTAACTTCACTAAGCCTCTTCCTAAAGCCTACAGTTTTAAACTTGGGGAGCATGATTTTTGGTTTAAATATCATTATCAAAAGCTCCCAGCCTATTACTATTTTTCCAGTTTTGTTAATTTTTACTCTAACAAAGTGAAGAAGGAAAATGGAGCCTTAGACGTTGCAGGTTGTTCAAAAAACCAAACCAAGACTTAATACCAAGGTAATTCAGACACTCAGAGCTGTGAAAGTTCAACCAAGGCTGACTAGAAGAAGGCTTTCAATGTTCTCCCTTAGCAGGATGTAGATTTCTATTTATGATTTAATGTTCTTATTTTATGTTGCTTGTCTTTGTTTTTTGCTTCTGTTGTTTTGGGAACTTTTGTGTGATGTTAAGGACCTTTTGTGTTTTGTGGGACTTTGTATCATCTCATAGTAATTGTGGGCATGATAGTAATTATTGTGACCTTTCGTAATTCGTTTATCTAACTCAAAACGCATGTGTGTACGTTTGCACCCATTGACCAATTGGAACCAAATGTTTCAATGCAATAAAAATGTTTGTCTGTTGTAATAGGGATAGTAATTTAAAATCTCGAAATGATGTTTTAAGTTAAGCAGGGCGTTCAACAGTCATTATTTTGCATCGATTCACCGATATATAAACCAGGTCACTTAACATTGTAACATTAAAATTTTCAAAACCTTCATGAGATAACAACTGGGAGAATACATTAATACATTAACAAACGGCGCAATATATTCGATGTTACTAGAACAGTTTTGTATTGATGCAGATGCCGATTCTTATCATCAAGTAGAAGGTAATAATGGGGATATTGAAATTTATGTGCGGCTCCCAAACCTGTTGCATTGTAACACATGCGCGTTGATACATGGATACCTTCAAAGGGAAATGACCGAAGATGAAAGTGCAGAATTTCATATGGCCGTTAAGAGATGCCCATGTAGATGTACTTGGGGTGTTGAATCCCCACGAGGTTTGATCGCATTTCACAATGATTTCATAAACAACTAGTTCTGTAGGCACAATAGAAAGTTCAGCTCTTGGATGAGTTGATAGCACACAAAAGAAGATTCCGAGCAAGGGATTGGAGACTGGTCAAGGAGAGTGAGACCAAGAAAAGTGAATGCACATTGGGTGCATCAATGGAAGGGGTTTAAAAGATGCCGGAGGGAATACTGACATATTGTAAAACAATATTCGCTGATTTTATAATTTATTTATACCGAAACAAATGTGGGTTCATCAAAGGAAAGTATTTGGTAATTTGTACTGAAATGTTGTTTCGACATTGTTTAGGCAACGTCGTTGAATTCCTTCAAATTTTGTCATAAGCTTCTTATTTGGTTTGTGCACGGTACTGCTCCATTTCCAGATTGGCTGTCGAGGGAGGTTTCTGGCAGGTTTGTCCTGAATTTGTTGCATATTTCTGGAAAAAAAATGCACTTTCAACAAAGATTATCCATGGCTACATGCATACATATGTAGGGATAATTTTATAGAAATTAAGAATTTTTCTACTTCAATTGGACCACATTATGTCATGGGAGGAGGGTATGTTTCATATGCAATAAACACGCATAAAGATTTGGTGTTGTGGTACATACCAAACTTTTTTGACAGTGAATACTTTGGATATAAATGGAAAGAAGAAAGATTTATTAATAATTCTAGACATTATTGGGGTGGAGTGGAAGATTGTAACAATGGCTGCAAATACAAAGGTCCGATCGATGAAGATATATGTGATGTGGGCATGATTCAGTACCTCCATTATTACAATGTCATAACAGAGGAGGTTAAATTATGTAATATATATATATATATATATCATAGATAAGCAATTTTTATTTTTGTTTAATATTTGGATAAATCAGTGTATTAATATGGTCACAGTTGATTTATATGAACTGTTTATTTCTTGTTTTATATTATGGTTGGTTGTATTATCGCTAACGGAATTGTATCTTTGGTCCTTAATATGTTGATTTTTATAAAATTAGCATCGTAATGATAATTCATATCTAATGGTGAATAAAACATGGTAAATAAACAAATTAAACCGGGTGCAATAATAGCAGATTAAAGTATTATGGTTGGTTGCACAATATAAAACATATGGTTCGGTGAATCTAGCATGCACCAATTTGATACAATCAGATAGCAATGCCTAAATTTACAATTACGGACACCTTTTCAATTAATGTATCTAAGGGTCAATGTAACATCTATGGGGTAGTAAAGGGATAGTAAAAGGTGCGTCTGTTAGCTTTGCTCGTTATCAATAAGTTAAATGGAGGGAAACCTTGATGAACTAAAAGAGTTTACGTTACTTCCTATAAAATACCTATAGAAAACTTGTCGATTCATTTTCACCGTTTCATTCTAAAAAAAATTCATATAAATCGTGTAAACTTCTTTCAGCAAGGTTAAAACATAAATGAAAAATTCATCACCATGGCGGCTGCATACCCAAGAGATTCGCTATGGGAGGAAAAAAATAAGAAGAGAAATTCCTTCACACTAAGAGTGAAGGATCTAATGGCGATAGTGGTGAGTGCAAAAATTAAATATTTGTGATTTTCATCATAATAATTTATGAACAATTGGTTCTAACGTTGCCATTTAAATAATAATGTTTGTTTACACTACAGATAATCTCATTCTACGTCGACCACCCGACATCAGGCAGAGTAACAATAAGGATAACAAAAGAAGCGCCATTCCACCTTTGGCCTGTGATTGTGGTGGAGGACTTGGAACATCTCAAAATTACTAGGAGATTATTTTTCGGTCCGGGCTGGGAGGAAATTGTTCGACACTACAACATACGTGTTGGATGGAGATTGAGTATTTGGATTAGGACCAGTGAGATCATTGATATGCATATTCGTAATCACCAGTTGGACGAGATTCCGTACGGTCCTCCACGGTATGGAGAGACCGAGCCTCCTTCTCCAGTTCTGAAGTTAAGTGGTTCAGATATGGATATTTCAGATGAAGAAGATGGAGATGAAGAAGATGAAGATGAAGAAGAAGACAACGAATATACAGATGCAGATGAACATGATGATGATGGCATAGGAGATTCAAAAACTTCATCGGCGTCTTCTATAGACTTGGACGATCAAAATTAATTGCTAATTTTATGTCCATATCTTAATCTTATTGAAATATTTTTTTAGAAAATATTATACTTTAAATGTTTCACTTAATCATTCTATTTATAAATATCATTAAGTTAAAATGTTTATATTTGGTCCATCCTTCTTTATATTAAGGTTAATAAATTATGAATATTTATTGGGGTCATCCAATTTATATGGATGAATATAATCTAATATATTACATGAATATAATCTAAAATGTAAAAAAACCATGGATAAAATTAATACATATACATTAGATGTACATGTTATAGAATAAGGAGTTTGAAGATACATATCAATTTTGCATTGGTGAAGTACTTTGCGTACAAATATAGTAATAATGAGTTTGAAGATAATATATGACTTAACCCAAAACCTCTCCATTTGTCACTTAACCTTATTGAAATTATGAGATATGGTCTGATTGTGTAACTCAATTGATTCCCGACGCAAGATTTTTAACATTAAAAAAGTAACTGACTGTTGGGATTTTTTATGTTATCTTTGACCAACGGGACTAATAATTACTTGGTGTTCATGAGTGAGAGAGCGGCTACGCCATTATGGAAGTACCTTGATTCTTGAAATAACTTTGTATGACTTCACCTATATATATTGAACATTTTACTTCAACACCATCCCATTTCTCAACTCATTTTTGTAGACTGAAACAAAAAAAAATATTTTGCATTACAGCAATGGCATACAACTACGCCCTTCCATCCACCATGCGTGTAAGCACAAATGAAAATAATCTAGGGAGGAGGTTCTTTGGTTGTGCATTTGCATCGGTAAGCAATGTGCTTTGGATTTACATAATGTTTTCGCATATATATTTATTTTGCATGTAATATTTTTCTTGTCTTTATCTGTTAATGAATATAGTAAAAAAATATTTTGGATTACAGGGTGATTGTGGATATGTAATGTGGGTGGACAAAGAGTACACTCACCATGAAGCAAATTACATAAATGGCTTGAGAAGAGAGAATGAACAGCTGAAAATCACTAACGCTGCTCTTGATGCGGATAAAGCTTGAAAATATATGGATTGTTTATTGATGGAAAGAGAACTGGAGGAGTTGAAAAAAATCATGATGTTATTGTCAATGACAATAAAAAGAAGGATTCTAAAATTGCAAGGTATGAGCATCTTATTGAAGGTTTGAAGGAACAAAGCAGAATTGCTATGGACATAATGGACCGGGTGAATGAAAGATTTTGGACTTGAGTGCACAGCTAGAAGTGCAATTGCAAGAGCTGGAAAGGCTCAAATCCAGAATTCAGGATGCTACATCCAAACAAGAAATTTGAATTTTGTTGTCGTTATTACAAAAACGATATGACAAGATATTGAAGTTGTAGCTTTTTTTTTTTTCACTGGAATGACGAATGTTAAAAAGAACTTTTTTTCATGATTATTAGAAAATGGTTAATTTTCTTTTTAAAAAAATGGCTATTAATGGTTAATTTTATGCATTATATTGATGTTCATATATAAACATGGTATGATTTTTTTTTTTGCATATTATTAAACTTATTATAACACATAAAATTAATGTACATAATATACCATGTTTATACAGAGAGCAATTATGCAGCAGGTCATAAAAAATAAAAAATATATTATTTGACACATGCAAGCCATCAAGATAAGGCCCATCTATTGGCACCGAAAACTTTAAGCAAATTTATTCAAAATATGGATTGTTATTGATTTACACCTTAGCTAAAGTCTTAAAATTTAGGGGATTAATATACTTCCATGGCCATTAACATCTTTTTCCCACCATAACAAAACATTACTTAGCATAAATATTATGCATAAACATTATAAAAGCTTCACACTTCACTGGGATGCAACGTTGCTCTACTATGTTAAATATTTTGACCAGATGCATTCGTCTGCATTTTATGTAAC
>CATIWK010021198.1:0-11341 GCA_949634005.1 Mallotus japonicus | reverse complement strand
AATATATTTCTGATTTTGTTTTTAAATAAAATTAGAATTATAAGTGGCATTTACCAAAAAGGGTTTTAATAAGTGAAACTCTAATTGAGAATTCTATATATATATGTGATGTTCTTTAGAGTTTCACATATGTCAATCAATTGAGCCACCAAAAATTCGTTTCTCTCTGCATCTTGAGAAAACAAAAAACACATAGAGTTTATTTTCGTTCTTGATTTTGTGAGACAATCAAGAAGTGCTAGTATACAGTTCGTTTTGAATTAAGGCTGTTCGTGTGGATACCAATAGAGGACGAATCCTGTTGGAGACGTCTCAAATCCATTCCAAGAAAGCAAAAAGCTCGAGGTAGGGTGTCAGTGTGTCACCGGTGTGAACCTCCTCTCATCCTTTTAGCAATCTAGCCTCTACATTTGATTGCGGTAAGGATTTAGAAACCTTAACTAATCAATTAATCAAATTGTATGGATCTGAGTTTTGGGAACGTGATAAAAAAATTATTTTTTGCTGTGTTTTCTATCATGAAACCCAACAGTTAATTGGTCTAAATCTGAAATTTTTTTTGGTAAAGCAATCTCAGAGTCTAGAATTACAAAGCTTCAACAGATTGTGGATAACAGACGGGGTTCTTTGCCATTTGTGTATTTAGGGGTTCTTTTGTTTTCTGGCTCTCCAAAAAGAAAATGATTGAAACCTATAGCTGACAAAGTTTGCAATAAATTTTCTAAATGGAAAGGAAGGTCTTTATCTATGGCTGGTCGTTTGACTTTAATCCAATCAATCATTACCAGCTCATTGCTGCACTTTTTTACTGTTTACAAGTGGCCTTACTCTTTGCTTTCTTTAATAGAACGCAGTATGAGGAATTTTTATGGACTGGTTCAACTACTGATAAGAAGCTTGTTACTATACCTTGGAAACTTACTTGTCTTCCTATGAATGAGGGAGGTTTGGGCATTAAACAATTGAAAGTTCTTAATGAAACCATGTTAGGCAAATTGGCTTAGAAGGTGCTCACTTCTCAAGAGTTTCCCATTTCAACTCTTCACACTCAGTTTCTTTATCCTTCAAGCATACCGAGAGATAATTTTTTCCATTCTTCTATTTGGGGATCAATTAAAGATATTTTTTCTTCACTTCGAACTAAAATTAAATGGTTTATTGTTACTCATACCAAGCTCAATTTTTGGACATATGCAAGGATTCACCCCCCAGTTGTGGATCAACTTGGTATTCATGCTAAGGAGCAACGTAGTTTGATCGATATGGTGCCTTTTTTTCTTATTAATGATGCTTGGGTTCTGCCTCATTTTTTGCCCGATGATTTAAGAGATAATATCTTGGCCGTTTCTCCCATCCATAATGATTCAGAATTATGTGCTTGGACTGAGGTCACTGATGGTAAGCTTTCGGTTAAAGCTTTGTATGATCATCTTCGATTCTCAAGGCCTGTGGTTCCTTGTCATTTTTTTATGAAAAGAATTTCTCCCTCCTTCCAGGTCTATCATTTATTGGCGAGCTCTCATGAATTATCTCCCCACGAAAGATAATCTATTGAAGAAAGGATTTAGTTTTGCTTCATGCTGTGTTCTTTGTTTAGCTCATAGAGAAACAAATAATCATTTATTTGTTAGCTGTCCTTTCTCATTTATCATTTGGTCCTCTATTTCAAGCCTTTTTGGTAAGAAAATTCGCATTTCTGGTTCATTGATGGAGCTTCTTTTGGATGCTTTTCAGCATCGTTTCAGCACTCAAATTTCTTCTCTTTGGTGTGCTGCTATTATACATGGTGTTTTGGTCATTTAGAGGATGTGAAATTCAGTTATTTTTGATAATGAAACCCCTTCCATCCATTATGCTCTTCGGATTGTATGGTCTTCAATCAAGGAGACTGATTTTTTTTAGTGGGGAAGATGTTTAATTCAGTTGAGGATTATCGGATCTTACGTCTCTTACGCATTCAAGGTATTCATGGTATGGCACCAAAGATGGTTTGGGTTTTGTGGCAGCCTCCTCCTCCTTTTATGGCTTAAAGTGAATACTGATGGGTCTTCAATGGGAACGCCTGGTGTAGCTGGTGCAGGTGGTGTCTTCAGAACTCCGGTTGGGTTTCCTCGTGGCGCTTTTGCCTTTGGAGTGGGAAACACTTTCACTTTTGTAGCTAAAATTTATACAGCAATGTATGCGGTGGAAGTGGTATGGAACAAAGGTTGGCACAATCTTTGGCTGGAAAGTGACTCGATGCTTCTTGTGCAATTATTTCATAAAGGTTCTATAGAGGTTCCTTGGAAGATTATGCAGCCATGGCTTTACTGCTTGCATTTGGTGGCTCAAATGAATTTTCATGTAACTCACATTTTTAGGGAAGGCAACTATGTCACAGATTCCTTGGCCAAACATGGAGTAAACAACCTGGTTCTTCAATGGTGGGAGTCGGCTCCATCCTTTTGTTCTAAGTTTATTTGTTCAGATTTCAGTAGGCAAGGCACTTTTCACTTTTGCTAGGCTTTGGATTTGTATGTTTTGGATTCACTTTGTAACTCTTTTTTTTCTATTTAATTTTATTTTTTGGACAACAGAATTGTGATGCTAATGCTAAGAGTGTGTCAACCTAGTTGAGATGCTTGGCTGCGTTTTCTGACTTCTGGCCTCCAAATTTTTACTAAAAAAAAAAAATCCTTTTCCTTACGAATTTTATAATAAAACTAATAAATTTTCACCAAATAATTATTTTTTAAAATAAAAGCTGGAAGTTGGAAATTAGGAAAAGCACCCAAGCATCTCAACTAGGTTGACACACTCTTAGCGTTAGCATCACGCTTCCAAGCATCCAAAATAAAATAAAATTAAAAATATATAATGTGTTACAAGAAGAGAGGAAACAAAAGCCAAAATAAACTAAGCTAACTAAACCTATAGATAGGTCGACTATTAAAATCATTACAAAGAGCATTATGACAGAAATTAGTAACTGAGTCCCACCACAAGGAAGAAACTGCAGAAACACCATGTTTTGCAAGTTAATCCGCCACTGCATAACCCTCCCGAAAAATGTGAGAAACCTATAATTCCATTTGAGAAGCCAAATGTAAACACTTAAGCCATTGTGGCTTAATACTCCAAGGAACATGCTTTGATTTTGAGCGAAAGAGGTGAACCACATAAGTGGAATCACACTCTAACCACAAGCAATGCCAACCTTGATACCAAGCAGTCTCAATAGCAAACATAGCAGCATGAAGTTCTGCTAGAAATGCAAAACTTGAACCAATACTAAAAGAGAATGCTCCTTTAGGGAAGCCTCGAGAGTTGTAAAAAATACCACCTGCTCCAGCTGCACCCGGATTTCCTAAGGCTCAACCATCAGTGTTCACCTTGAGCCAGCTAGGAGGAGGAGGATGCCATAGAATGGAAACAAATTGAGGCGCATGACGAGGAAAACCAATAAATCTGCTACTGAGTTAAACATGTAACCCATCCGAAAGAAATCAACTTCTTTTATACCTTTCCAAATGAGGCAAAGAACCAAGTGAATGTTAAGAGTTATTGCATCAAAGATAGCAACATTTCTAGTGATCCAAATAACCCATAAGCAATTAACAATGGCGGCACAACAATGAGAGCTAAAAGAAGTACTCATAGCATCAAGAACCAAGTATGAAATAGAGCCCGAAACTACCAATCTTCGACCAAACAACATAGAAATAGAGCTCCAAATAATTTTGAAAAATTACATTAGAGAAACAAGTGCTTACCATCTTCTATATGAGCATTACAAAGAAAACACTTAGAAGGAAAGCACATACCTTTATCTCTTAAATTATCATCAGTGGGGAGATAATCCAACAGAGCTCTAGGGATAATCATAGATCTAGAAGGTGGAAGAAATTCCTTCCAAATAAAAAAAGACTAAGGCATCATATTCCTAGCAAACCGAAGCTCATTATACATGCGTTTAACATAGTGAACCCCATCCAAAGACTTAGTCCACACACAAACATCAGAATTCTCATGAATAGAAGTAATAACTGCAATGTTACTCTTAACATTAGAATCCAAAACATGTGAGAGTTCCCAAGAATTATTATACAAAAAATTACCAATCAGCTTCATTAACTTAGATTGAATTTTAGGCGAGAGAGCAAGCTGCAAAGCAACTGGAGGTAAAATCCACTCATCTGTCCAGAAATTAAGCTTAGAATTCTGACAAATAAACCATTTAATTTCTGAACGAAGAGAAAAATAAATGGATTTTATAGAAGACCAAATAGAAGACCTGAAATAATAATCTCACCCAATGCCCGATGGATATAAAAATTGATGACGAAGAATATTCATAGGATAACGATTTAAGAAATTAAATTCTAATAAGTTTTACTTAACATAGCATCAGTAAGAACAGATAACTACTTAATTCCCATTCCTCCCTCTTTAACTGGTAAACAAACCAATTTCCAAGGAATTGTAACCAATTTTCGTTCATCAATGGAACCAGACCATAAAAAGTTTCACATGCAACGATCCATCAAGAGAATAAGAGATAGAGGCCACTTATAAATAGCAAATGAATGCAGTCGAGAACTGGTAATAACATATTGAATGAAGGTGAGCCTACCTGCCATTGAAAGAGAAGAACCCTTCCACTTGGAAAATTTACTGCAAATTTTATCTGCCAGAGGTTGCAACCATTTTTTTTTGGAGTTCCAACAAAAAGAGGAACACCCAAATAAATGAATGGTAAAGACCCTTTTTTCGCACCTGAAATAGCTTGAAACTTGGAGATCCACCTATCATTAACACTCGAACCATAAAAAGCTTCAGACTTTGTCCAGTTCACCACCTGACCAGAAACTTGACCATAAACCTTAAAAGTATCCGAAATTGCTCTCATGTTTCCAAGAGAAGCTTTTCCAAAAGAAGAACATCATCTGCATATAGAAAATGAGTAGGAAAAATAGTATCCTTTGTATAACTCATAGGCTGAATCACTCCCAATGAAACTTTGAGAGAAAGCCATCTGCTAAGAAAATCCTCAGCCAAACAAAATAATAAAGGGGATAGGGGGTCCCCTTGGCAAACTCCTCTAGAACATGAAAACTAGCCTCTGATATTACCATTAATCATAATTGACACACGGGCAGAAGAAAACAAGCTAAGAATCCAATCCCAAAATTGAAGAGAAAAACTAAAAGCCTCAAGCACATCTAACATAAAATTCCAATCGAGAGTAGCAAATGACTTTCTAATATCAAATTTCATGGCCAAATTACCACCAAAACAAGACTTTTGAAGAAGGTTAATTCCTTCAGAAGCACCAATAATACAATCATAAATATTTCTATTTTTTAAGAAACCAAATTGCTGACAAAAAATGATTCTAGTGGCAATGAGAGATAAACGATCTGCCAAAATCTTCGAAACAATCTTGACACTAAAATTGCTTAGAACAATTGGCCTAAATTATTCTATGGCATTAGCATTAGCAATTTTAGGAATAAGAACCATGATACTAAAATTAATACCTAAAGGAAGCACGCCTGTAGTAAAGAAGCTCTGCACAGCAGCACACACATCTATCTGAATCACATCCCAAAAAACCATATAAAAAATGCCAGAAAAGCCATCTAGCCCAGGAGCACTGTGGGCTTCCATGTGAAACACAGTTTCTCTAATCTCTTCAACTGAAGGGCATCTAGTAAGAGAAAAATTATCCTCCATAGTAATAAAAGAAGGAATCACAGACTGAATCAATCTTGAATTGGGCAAGATGGAAGAATCTGCCCTAAAAAGCTGCTGATAATAATCCAGAATATGTTGAGCAATAAGGTCCTTATCATCAGTACCCGAACCATCAATCTGAATCTGATAAATACCTCCTTTAGATTTCTTTCTAACAAACTGCTGATGAAAGAAAGTAGTATTATGATCCCCAACTGCTAACCATTTAACACGACTGCGTTCTTTGAAAAAAATTTCTTGCTGCTTAAGAGACTACTCCAAAGTAGCACGAGCCTCAATTTCCTGCTTATGATGATCTTCAGTAACCCTATGCAAAGAAATATAATTTTGAATCTCCTGTAAAAGAGAAGACGCTCGAGATATATTGTCATCCAAATGACCAAAAACTTGACGTTTCCAAGTTCTCAAAGCCACCCGAAGCCTTTTAAATTTTGCACCTAGAATTTGCATGGGAGAAAGAGTATCAATTGGGGCTATCCAAGAATGAGAAACAAAATCCTGAAGCTCTGGGTGAGTGACCTACATAGCTTGGAACTGAAAATGAGAAATCACCCTGTCATCAGCATAAAAACACAAAAGCAATGGAGTATGATCGGAATTATGTCTAGGGAGCACTAAACAAGAAATCTCATTCCATTGAGTAAAAAAATCCAAGTTACCCACGACTCTATCTAAACTATAATCCATTCTATTAGCCCCAAATCTGCCATTACTCCAAGTATAAACTACTCCAGCTAAAGGAATATTGGACAAAGAACAATGATCCATAAAACTTCTGAAATCCATACAAGAAACAGTAGAAGGAGCTCTACCTATTTTCTCATGAGCTCCAAGAACCGCATTAAAGTCCCCAATAACACATCAACTAGAAGGAGTGGAAAAACTACTAAGATCTGCCCATAATCTCCTACGCCGATCACTCCAAATGCTACCATAAACAAAAGAAATTCTTTGCATAGCATTAGCACAAGAAATATCCATTATAATATGTTGATCATGCACATGCAAAAAGGATGGAGAAGACAACCCATGTCTACCAAAAACCCAAATAGAAGGCAGATTAACATTATTAGTAGAAATTAAAAATAGATTCAGCTGATCCCAAAAGACTGTGAAATAGAAGAAAAAGAAACTAAAGGCTCTACCAAACAAACCAAATCCGGAGAGTGAAGATGACAAAAAGAAAATAAGACTCTTTGAGTTGCAGAGTTACCAATACCTCGGCAATTCCAAAATAAAATCTTCATAAATTAAGTCTGTTAGGTTTCTTAGCTACTCTTTTAGTCAGATCAATAACTTTTTGTTTCACTGTCTTAGGAGAATGTTTTTTTCTCTAAACTGTCTGCCATTGCCCTTCCACTTCAACATCATCAGCCCATGAAACCGTCTTTGGATGCTCTAATAAATCCACCTGAATCAAATCATCATCCTTTGTATGAATATCATCATTATCCGATAGGGCCTCATCGGAATTATCATCATCAGAATTCTGCCCATCATCCATCCTGCACATTATCATTATGCGATATTGAATCATTGGCAACCTGGATCAGGGCAGTAGAATCAACACCCAAATCCGTACCCATTGACATGTTATCCTGCTCTTGAACTGTAGCATATGGTTCCCTTGCTTGATCAGAATCATTAACAATGTTGCGCAGCTGGTCAAAAACATTACTGACTAGAACCGAATCTGTGAGTTTTGGTTTCCATACCTTTTTCGGTTGGTCTTTCTCCACATGAGATATATTCTTAGAAGATTGTTTATTACGTCTACATTCATGGGACGTATGCCCGGCAATAGAGCAGGTATTACAATACAATGGAAGATTTTCATAAACAATTTCTACAAAAAAGCTCTTTCCAATCCTTTCCACCATAAGATTTTCGGGCAATTTCGTCGATAAATCCACATCAATCAACATCCTAGCATAATGACCGAACTCTCCGTTGATGGTGGCAGTGTCAATTTTTAAAGGCACACCAATACCCTTGGCAATGGAAGCAAAAATCTGAGGATGCCAGAAAACCGAACCCAAATTTGTTCATTGGTCGATTTCTGATCTGTAGGGTTGAAGTCAGGTGACCAAGGCTGTAAACGCAGGATACCAGGTTTCGAAGAAATAGGACCGCCACTCCAAACCGAGCTCTTATCTGCACTTGATTTCAGTATAACATGATAGTAACCTTCCCATTGAAATCAATTTCCAATCATTGGAAAGCCCCCAGATTGTGGTGAGTTTTTTCTTGAGATCGGTTAGTTTCCATGGAAGCTCTCCTTTGGCTAAGATGATCCGTGCAATCAACGCATGCTTGCAAATATTAATTTGCTGTTCATAAACATTTTGATCTATCTGGATGGCGATGAAACCGCCTTTATTGGTGGCAGTAGATTCCTTGGAAGACAACGTCGTTCCAATTGTTCCAACAACAGCGGCAGCGTAGGACTGATTTTCAGGCGACAGTGCAGATGGCGGAGGCGCTGTCTTGGATAGAGGGCCAAACATAGCACTGTGACTTAAATAAGCCATGCCAGAGATGGAGATACCAGGCCGGCCTAACGGCGGTGAAGGTGAACGCAGAAGAATGGAATCGTGTAGGTCAAGGACTCTCCAAAATTTAGAGAAAACTAACTGCCATAACTATCATAACTACCTCTCCAATCACATCCTCTCAGCAAATAATTAATTTGAAGTATAGAAATTCAATTTAATTTTGAAAATTTTTATATGACATATATATATTTTACTTCTTAACCCAAAAAATTATTGTTTTGTATTATTTCAAAGAAAATATTTTTGCATTTAATTTATACAAAAATATTTTTTTGTCACTTTTTGTTTTCATTCTTATCTGTCTATAAATACTATGCATAAAAACAAAATGGAGCAATTGAAAATTTTCAGTGAAACAGAATGTGAGTATATGAACTGTTAAGCACAATTGGGTAATTTTACACAACACATGCAAAAACTACAAAACAGTCTCATATATATCTATGAATCACACCAAATCTCTCTCTCTCTCTCTCTCCTTGTTTACATTCATATGAACAGTAAGCTAATCTATGCTCATTAGTTACATTCTAAACCCATTGTGCTCAATGTTCCCCTACACTACCATTACACAAATCATGTATTCTATTTGATTTTTTCATTAGTCGGTTGCCTTTCTTGATTATTTGAGTTGGCATTGGCGAGCTCAGTTTCTGGAAATAGTGTTCCTTCTTCAAATAAATTTTCAATTTATAAGTTTTTTTTTATCACGATTAAATTCTAATATAAACCAACTAAAATACAAGTGTTTAGATATACGTCCTAACAATTAAATTAATTTGATACATATTTTGATATTTATTTTTGGTTTAAATCTATTAATCAATCAATTAATTATAGTTTATAATACATGAATGAAATAGATATTATAGCAATATATAGTTTTCTTCTTAAAATCATGTAAAAACAATTTCACATAACAACTGAATTTTCGTATAATTTTGAAGATAGTCAGTAAATCACTTCTTCACTGGTATAATTTTTTAAAATATAATGAAGTATACAATTCAAATTATATATAGCATGAAATTGAAAAGTACAGAAAGGAAGATCAGAACCTGCTGTGGCTGCTGAAACAGTGCTGTCTCTCTTGATGCCCTTTATATGCGGAAGAAATTTGGGTTTAAAGTGAGGATGGGTGTTCCTGAAGTCTGACAGGGCCAAGTTAATGCAGCTCAACACTTTGCTGTCGGTCCATTCATATTCAGCATAAAAAATTGCAGCAACATTCACTGTGGTTGTTGCCTCTCCAGCCAACACCACAGTTTGTAATTCTGTTATCGCTAAAGAAACAAGGAATTTCAATGCTATGACTTGGAAGAAAAAAAAAACATATAATTTTGATGTGAGGAGTAAAAAATCATGATCTCTCTTACTAGGCAAGTACTTCAAATAAAGAAATTGTAGCATATCTAACTCATTTTATCATTACAAAATATAAATAATCAAATTAGTTTGACCGTTGTGGCTAGCTACCAGATACCATATATATATATAACATTTTTTTCTTTATTTATTGAAGGGGTATGATTCTATGCTTACCACTAATAGCCCTTGACATGTTTTTTTTTTTCTTGGGTTTTGATTACTTTCTTACGTTTGTTTCACAATTTTTTTCCCATTTTTCTATTTGACTTGTCTTTTTCATGTGTTATTATAACTTTTTATTTTGTTTTCAAGCAGTCATAAAATATGGCATGTGTTACTATCAATTATAGAATAACATCAAAATTTCAAGGCGTTCTTATTTTCTTATTTAACTAAAATACCATCGTTTACCATAACCTTCTTTCTAGGAAGCATCCTCTATCTAATACAATTTTTTTTTTTTTTGCGAATAATTAATTGCACATTGTGTGGACTATATATTCTGAGTTAAAAATTATATTATTTCATAAATTTTTAAAATATTTTTTTAGTACTACTATGTCGAGTAAGAAATAGATGATGTCTCATTTGTATAAAACAATTGGGTTTTGAAACTTGCGTGGGGCTGTAGTATTTTTACTAGTAATTTTTTTTTTAGTAGTAAATTAAATATGCAAGTAAGGTGGAAATGAATCAATGATGCTATGACTTAAACTGAAAAATATAATAAGTTATTGGTGGGTGTATATATATATATATATATATATACATATAGATATAGTTAGTTTCTAAGGGAAAATAATTTCAGCTTTAAAAATCAATAAATAAGTTCCAGAGTTAGTCATCATGCTTATTCATTTTTAAAGTATCGATTCTATAGTAATTTGTTTTTATTTATTTATTTTTTTTAGTAAAAAATTGGAGCACAGAAATCAGAAAACGCACCGGAACATATCAACTAGGTTGACACATTCTTAGCGTTAGCATCACACTTCTGTAGTCCACTATTATTAATAAGAAAAATAAAAGAATTACAAAGAACATCCAAGCTATCAAAAGAAAGCCTAGCAAAGCCTAGCAAAAACGATAGGAACCTTGCTTACAAAAATCAGAGCAAATAAAAGAAGAACAAAAAGAAGGAGCCGAATCCCACCAAGAAAGAGAAGGATTAGTAGCTCTATGCCTAGCTAAACAATCAGCAACTTGATTGCCTTCTCTGAATATGTGAGACACGCAAAAGTTCATCTTAGAAATCAAATGTAGACAAGTCAGCCATTTCTTGTACAATATCCATGGAACATCATGAGAAAGACAGCGGAAAAGATTTACCACCCAAAGAGAGTCGCACTCTAACCATAAAAACATCCAACCTTTATCCCATGCAACTTCAATGGCATGGATTGCCGCAGATAATTCAGCAATATGAGCAGGATAATTACCAATACCGAATGCAAAGGCACCACGAGGAAAACCTATCGAAGTCCTGAAGATTCCTCCTGTACCTGCTGTGAGACCCATAAAAGAGCCATCTGTGTTCACTTTAAGCCATGAAGGAGGAGGAGGCTGCCAAAGCACATGAATCATCCGAGGAGCACGACTAGGGATGCCAGATATGTTCAGCAACCTGAGGATTCGAAAATCATCAAGGGAATTGTGCATTTTACCTATACGAAAAAAGTCAG
>CATIWK010021141.1:0-15698 GCA_949634005.1 Mallotus japonicus | reverse complement strand
GAGTCTTGGTTAGGAGTAACTATTCCATAATATGATTTGAATACTTATTTTTAATTATAATTGATTTGGTTTTCAGTTAATTCTATGAGTTGTGCATATTTTCTTGCTTTTGATTTTGGATCCGATTGATTGCATGTTTATAGGTAAATTCACCAACGAGAGTTAGGGGAATTTATTAGCTTATGACTCATAGGACTTAGACCACTCGACCACAAGAGTAGGCGAGCTCTTCGGGGAGTCACGACTGTAGAATTACGGTGACAAATAATTGCTAAAGAACTTAATGAGTTTGGATTAGAATTTTAATCACGAGAGTAGGTTAAATCTTGATCTTTGCATGCTTAGTGGAACTCGAGAGAGACATTAGGTAAATTAGAGCAATTACCTTTAACTGAATTCTAGGTTAATTAAATTAATGTTGTATTCATGATTTGATTGGAATAGTGAAACTAGACCTAGGCTCTGTGTTTACAATTAATTGATTTTACTTCTTAAAAGCTATTTGTCACTTTACTTTTATCCAATTTACGAATCGATTTGCTAGCTAAGATCATAAGTAAGAATTGTTGGTAATCAATAGTCAATCCCTGTGGGAATGATAAACCTTTACACTGCAACCACAACCGTGCACTTGCGGGTATTTAAAATGCAACAGCAGTCTGATATTGTATGGATGGTTATCCTCCTCAGGTTGCTGATATTGTATTGATGGATTTTGCTTGTTGATTATTATTAAAAGTCCTTCAATTCTCTAAAAAAAAATGTATGCTTACCTTTAATGAATTCATTTGGTGTTTTGCGTGATTTTTGGTAAAACGGTGCATTTTGAGGTGTATTTTAGTGGCATCTGACATGGATTAGTTGATCAGTCTCAGTCTACCACGCAAGCAGCTGGTCCCTGGAAATCTTATCGGTGATTCAAGTTGCCAAACTTTGTAAGTTTGTGTTTTATTTTGCCAAGAAAAAAAAAGATATGATTAAATTGTAAAAAGTGCTAAAAATCAGGATTTTTGATGCAAATAACCCTTATTAATATTATTAATTTATTTACACTTATATATTCTAACTATATTGAAATTAGAATGACAAATATTTTTTTAATTTTTTAATAATTAGATATTTAATTTTAAAATTAAAAATATTTTATTTACATGCACAAACTTTAATAGTGTATATTTAAAAGTAAAATAAAAATTGATATCTTATAAAAAATTTTATTGATTATTTAGTTCATTTTTAAAATTTTTGCATTTCGTCAAAATTTTTTTTTTGCATTATTATATAAACCACATGAACTATTTATTTTATGGTTGTTGGAAAGATGTTTTACTTATGTTGTATTTTATTTAAAGATATAAATATGCTTTGGAGGACTAATAGAATGTACTACCTGTTGGGTGTCACCAAGACCATTTGCGCACGAATTTGATTTTGGATAAATGATAAGTTAGAGTGTGGCTCAATTGAGTTTGTTCTCTCGGGCAGTATTGTAAATTAGGCTTGATGGAACTTATTCTCTCAGGCCGAATTTGAGATGTAGCTCGGTTGAACTTGTTCTCTCGGGACATCAATATTGGATTAAGTGAATTGATTATAGTTGTAACTCGGTTGAGCTTGATCTCTCGAGATATCAGTCATTTGTATTTAAAAGAGTCGAAAAGCTAGTAGAATTGAGGTTTAGGATTCTACCATAAACTCCCAATAAAAGTTTTATTTTATTTTATTATAAAATATTATTTTTCATACAAGTTATTTTTATATTTAAACAGATATAAATTTGAGAGGATACATTTTTCTTAAAAATTATTTTAACAAAATAAAGGATTTTTGAATATTTATTTATTTAACGGATTTAATGATTTTAAATAAGTGGTTTAAAAAAACCAACGTGCATTTTGTAATATTAATTCACTCAATGAGGTTTGATTCCCCTCAATTTTATTTGTTCCCAGGATCTCACAGTCAAACTGATATTCTTCTTCATTTGCATCGGGTTTCTTCTTCCCTAGCTATATTATGTAGGTTCTATTGATGTTTGTTGTTTTATACTTATACTCTAGACACCGCGGTAGTTTGAACGTTGGAAAAATGTATTTGTGATTTAATTGGCTTAGTATGGATATATGTATTATAAGAATTATTTGTTGAGATGACCCTATGTTGGATGTTGTTTATTGTGTTGTGGTGAAGTAATGGTGATTAAAATATATTTTGGGAGTGTTATTTCTATTCTTTTACAGGTTTTGGAAATTGTCCCGATACAGGGGAAACTCTGCCAGATTTTTTTAGAATTTTTAAGTTAATTAAATTTATGTGATAATTCTTTAAGGCTTACTACAGATTTTAGAAGTTTCATATTTTCTCATTCCCTAGTGCCGGTCACGTGCCCTTGGGGTTTGGGTTGTGATAAATTCTATCATGGATATACAATACAATTGATAATACTAGCATAAATTTGTATATATAATAATAATTCACCAAAACTATACATGAATTTCTATCAACACGGTTAATAATTCACTAAGTTTATGGAATTTTTTATTATTAATATTAGTTGATACTAAAGTTATATAATTTTAGTATTTTTATTATATTTATTTGCTTAATATTAAATTAAATAATGTATAAAGCATCCACTTAGTATTTAAATTATCTTTAATCTGTATAAATAGTAAAATATAATATGATTAACAATGTTAGTGTATATCAAAATTTCTATCAACATAATTGATAAAACAAATTCTATTATTTGTAATAATATCAAGACTATATGTTATTAATATAATATACAATTGACAATACTAATTTATACTAAAGTTTAAATATACATAATTTTATCATGGATATACAATACAATATATCAACACTATATATTATTAATACAATTAACAATTGTACTAAAATATATAATTTTATTATAGATAAATAATTTTTTATTATATTTAATAAATTTAATTTATTAAATATATATATATTTAAAAAAGTTATTAAAATAGAATTTGGAATTAATTATTTTAATATAATTGAAAAATATAAATTTAAGAGTGAAAAAGGTTTAAAATAATAGTTTAAAGGTTAAATAGAAAATAATAGAAGTTAAGAGGTGTTAGAAATTAATCCTGTAAAGTTCAACGGTGCATTCAGCCAAACAAAATTTCCCACACGAAATTAAAAGTCATTTAAGATAGGATTGGGTTCTCCTGTTCATAGACTGAAGCAGTTTCTCACCGACTTCTCAACGTGTGGAAGGAAAGATTCTTGAAGTTGCTCATCACCTTGCTTCACCTGCTCCTGCCTTTTCTGCTATTTTTCTTTTTTTCAATTCTCTATCTTTAATCAATTCATCTCCACCAAAGAAAAATGTCTGTTGGAGAGGCAATTTTAGGTGCATTTCTTGCAGCTCTGTTCACAACGTTGTCATCTCGTGAATTCCTCAACTTTGCACGTCGAGAAGGGATCTTGAAGAGGCTTGAAAAGTGGAAGAAAACGTTGTTGATGATTCAAGAAGTACTCATCGACGCAGAAGAGAAGCAGATGACAGAACAAGCAGTGAAAATATGGCTTGATGATCTTAGGCAGGTCGCTTATGATGTGGAGGACTTGCTTGATGAATTTGGTACAGAGTCTATACGGCGTCAGCTGATGATGACAGGAGAACATATGGCTAGCACCAGTAAGGTACAGAGCCTTGTCTCTACTAGATTTTCGTTTCCTAGATTCACAGGAAGTAATGTTTCATTCAATCGGAAGATGAGGTCCAAGATAGATGAGGTTGAGAAGCGATTAAAAACAATATCAAAGAGAAGAGTTGAACTGGGTTTAGAAAAGATTACGGGAAGTAGAGCAGGGACATCAAGTGGTAACGCATGGCAGAAACCACCCAGTGCCTGTGTCCCAAATGAATCTGCTATTTGTGGTAGAGATGGAGATAAAAAGAAGATAATTGATTTGTTGTTAAGGGAAGAGCCAAGTGACGGTACCAACTTCCATGTAGTGCCCATTGTGGGAATGGGGGGGATTGGGAAAACCACTCTCGCACAACATGTGTATCACGATGAAGCTGTCATGGAGAATTTCCATCCCAGAGCATGGGTTTGTGTCTCTGATGAGTTTGATGTATTGCGAGTAGCTAAGGCAATTATCGAGTCAATAACTTCTCATCCTTGCGATTTGAAGGAGTATAATGAGGTTCTGGTCAAGCTCAGAGGGGCATTAGCTAGTAAGAAGTTTTTGTTGGTTTTAGATGATGTATGGAACAGGAACTATGGTCTTTGGGAAGCTTTGAAGCCCCCATTTCTGGCAGGAGCATCAGGAAGTAAAATAATTATAACAACCCGAGATGTAAATGTTGCGAGGCTGGTTGGACCCTCCAAATTTTACAATCTCATGCCTCTATCAGATGACGAATGCTGGTCAGTATTTGCAAAACATGCACTGGAGAATAGAAGTAGCAGCCCATGGGAAAATCTGCAATCATTTCGTGAGAAGATTGTTAGGAAGTGTGGAGGTTTGCCCTTGGCTGCTAGGACTCTTGGTGGCCTCATGCGCTCTAAACAGAGAGATGATGAATGGGAAGATATACTAAATAGTAAGATCTGGGACTTGTCGGACTCTGAGAGTGACATTCTCCCAGTGTTGAGATTAAGCTACTACCATCTCCCTTCTCATTTGAAGAGGTGCTTTACCTACTGTGCGATACTCCCAAAAGATTTTGAATTCGAAGAAAATGACTTAGTCCTGTTATGGATGGCAGAAGGTTTGATTCGACCAACAGGAGGCCATAAGCAAATGGAAGAACTAGGTGGGGAGTACTTTCATGATTTAGTGTCGAGATCAATTTTTCAGCAATCAAGCAGTGACAGATCCCGTTATGTAATGCATGACCTTGTGAATGATCTAGCTCAATGGGCTGCTGGAGAAACATGCTTCAAGCTAGATGGTGAAATGGAAGGAAATAAGCAATCCAAAATGCACAAGAGGACTCGCCACTCCTCTTTTGTTCGTGACCATTGTGATGGCATCAAAAAATTTGAGCTCTTCCATACAACTGCCTGTTTGAGAACCTTCCTACCTCTTCCTCTTATATGTGATCATGGTTGTTGGTTAACTAGTAATGTTCTTTACACATTGCTGCCCAAGTTAAGGTATCTGAGGGTTCTCTCCTTAAGTTCTTATTACATTAACAAGTTACCAGATTCAGTTGGTGAGTTAAAACATTTAAGATTTCTCAACCTTTCTCATACTAGAATTATTAGTTTGCCAGACACAACATGTTCGTTATACAACTTGCAGACCTTGTTACTAAAAGAATGTTCCTTTCTTAAAAGCCTACCATCAAAAATAGATAATCTTCTCAATCTCCGCCACCTTGATATCACAAATGCAACTTCCATTAAAGAGATGCCATTAGGAATAGGAGTATTGAAAAATCTCCGAACACTATCCAATTTTATCGTCGGCGAAAATGTTGGATCTAGGATAGCAGCCTTGATGAACTTAAGATCTCTAAGAGGAAAGCTTTGTGTTTCGTGCTTGGAGAATGTGACGGATGCTCAGGATGCAAGGGAGGCCAACATAACTGATAAGCAGGATGTTGATATTTTGGTACTGGAATGGAGTTCCAAATTCGACAATCTGCGAGATGGGAGAGTTGAAAAAGACGTACTTGATAACTTTCGGCCTCATGGAAGATTGAAAGAGCTCATCATCAAGGGCTATGCAGGTCCAGGATTCCCAACTTGGGTAGGAAGTCCTTCATTCTCTAGCATGGTGCACCTGAGGTTAGAGAGTTGCTTGAAATGCACAGTACTGCCATCACTTGGGCAGCTACCTTCTCTGAAAACACTTGCCATCGTGGGTTTGATTGCTGTAAAGAAAATAGGTTTTGAATTCCATGGAGATGGATGGTCAAGGCCTTTCCCAGTTCTAGAGATTTTACAGTTTGAGAGTATGCATGAGTGGGAGGAATGGATTCCTTCATGTGAAGAATTCCCTCTCTTGCGTGAGCTTTCTATTGCAAGATGTCCCAAATTGATGGAAAAATTGCCCCACAATCTTCCATCACTAGAGAAGCTGGTTATTCATGAATGTACGCAGTTGTCAGTTTCAATTAGTAGTCTTCCGAGTCTGTGCAAACTGGAAATCAGAGGATGTAAAAAGGTGGTGCATGAAGGTTCTCTTGATCTCAGGTCACTAAATTCTATGGTAATTTCTAATATCTCGAAGCTTACTTTCCTATCAGATGGTGGGTTCATCCAACCATTTCTAAAACTAAAAGAATTGGAAATTTGTGACTGCAAAGAGATGGTATCTTTGTATCAGAATGCAGAGGCACTAATCAGGAACCTCAGTTCCGTTCAAGATTTAGTAATTCAAGGCTGTCCACAAGTTGCTTCCATAGTACAGGAGGAGGAAGGAGAAGAGGAGCTACAGCACCTGCTAGCCAGTAGTAAACTAAGATCTTTGACATTCAGGTTCTGTGAAGGCCTTGAGAAGTTGCCACAATGGTTTCATGGCCTAATGTCAGTAAAAGAACTGACACTTCAAGATTGTCCAAGACTCCTTTCATTTCCTGCAGCTGGTTTGCCTTACATGCTGAGAGTGATTCGCATTTTGAATTGTAATGGCTTGACTTGTTTACCTGCCATAGTGACTGGCAATAGCATGTTTCTTGAATATTTGTGTATCCATGGATGTGATTCTCTAATATTTTTCACAAGAAGTCATCTTCCTCCAACGCTGAAAAGACTGGAGATAAAATTTTGCAAAAAATTGTTATGTTTGTTGGACGAGGAGGAAGGACTGTCATCAACGATGTCTGAGGAGAATGTCAGCAGTAGCTCTAGTGATGCGTCTCTTCTTGAGTACTTGTTCGTTGAAACATGCGACTCTCTCATATCCATAGCAGCAAGGGGCAAGTATCCTGCAACTCTTAAGCACTTGCGTATTCAGTCTTGCCCAAATCTCACATATTTACCATCAGGAGACGGGTTATCATCTGGACTTAAGCATCTCACTATCCATTCCTGTCAAAACTTAAAGTCAGTGGTGGATAGATTTGACAACAACTTGTCTCTCAAGGACATTTCAATCTGGTTTTGTAACAGCTTTAACACTTTGCCTAAAGGCCTGCATAGACTGAGAAATCTCCGCGATATTTCAATTTCTTACTGTTCAAATGTCATCTGCTTCCCGGAAGGAGGATTGCCTCCCAACTTGAGAAGACTCAACATCATTGACTGTAAGAAACTTGAAGCCCTTCCTGACAGCATGTGCAACCTTACATTTCTTCAGGAAATGAGGATAACTTATTGTCCGAATGTCACATCCTTTCCGGAAGGTGGTTTTCCTACCAGTCTAACTTCTCTTTGGATAGTAGAGCTTAAAATTTGTAAGCTGCTGTTTGATTGGGGAATGCACAAACTAACCACTCTTAGAAGCCTATACATTCAAGGTGGGTGTGCTCAAATTGTCTCTTTTCCATCAGAAGATATAGGAATGGTGCTGCCTGCAACTCTAACTAGATTGCGCATGCGTGATTTTCCAAATCTTGAGTACTTTTCTGAAAAGGGCTTTCAAATCCTCTCTTCACTGCAAGAACTATGGATTTCTGACTGCCCTAAGCTTACATCCTTTCCAAAGAAGGGCTTGCCTCCCTCCATTCTGGAACTGCGCATTGAAAGATGTCCTTTACTCCAACAACAGTTCACGAAGGGTGATGAAAACGAATGGCTCAAGATAAGACATATTCCTTACATTAAGATAGATGGAAAATTTGTATCTTAGTCAGGTACATGTGTATCTCAATTTTAAAACCACTCTTGAGTTCAATATTTATTGGCAAATACCTCATTCTAACAGTTCGTTTGCTTGTTTTTCTTCTTGCAGAATTCTGGACAGTAATAACCTGCAGAAACTTCTTGGATGCAAATTTTAACATTGGAATTTGCTGAATCAGTATCTAGATACTTATTTTCTCCGATTTCTTTGTTCAGTTTAAGGTTGTCTTGTTTTCCGCTAAATCTGTACCAAAAATCTTCAGTTAAAAACAGTGTAACATCCTTTTTTTTTTTTTTTCTGTTGATGTTGCTGTAAGATGGTATCACTTTCTAGGAATAGATAATGTACTTCACTATTTTGTCAGCAAACAATGTGCCTTTGTTGCTCTTAATATGGGAGCCATTCCTTCTTTAGCGGCTTCAAACGCCTAAGTTTAGTGTTCTTTTTTTTTTTTCCTTCAGCTGCAATGAGTTTGATGAAATGTGGGTGGTCATTCAAATAACAAAAACAGCTCTTTTCAATACAAGTCATAGAATGAGCAATGACATTTTACAGGTGAGATATTTGAAATTTTAGTTTCTCTGTGGATATGGTTCTGTAGCTGTTGGATAAATTTTATTATGTTGTAGCCTGTGTTTGGTTTATTCTAACAAATTCACAATCAACACCCGAGATGCCCTTGAAATAAATTGGTCAGGATAATCATTTTTTATTTGAATAAGGAATATAGTAAACTTAAAAAGAAAAGTAAAGGGGGAAAAGCCAAAACTAAAAAAAGCTTGCCAGGCTTGATTGTCTTTATTCATATGTCTTTACCTACCGCAGCGCAAAACAACTCATATAATATACTATTAAAATAAATCCCTACAAATCAACTCATATTGCTATGAATTATGCATATATATATTTTTTTGACCAAATTATGCATATTTTAATATGAATAAAATTTAAAATTCTAAGTTAATTTTTTTTTAAAAAAAGTGCTACTCCAAAGACACGTTAGTCCAGTACCTTTCTTCCTCTGTTATGTAGGTAAGATTAAGGCAAAAAAAAACAAAAAAACAAAAAGCAAAAAGCGTTTATACTTCTAATATGCGCCTTATCACTTGGGATTCATCATCATTACATGGCAAAACCTATCTTCTACTTGTAAGTATAATTCCCTACTTTATACTTTTATACCCCTTTTTAGATTAATTTGCATTGTGATAACAACAAAGTATTTCATATTTTATTTATTTTTTCATACTGGCAGAAACCAACAAGAATCTCAATAGAGTCTTACTCATGTCAATTTGGAGCTAGTAATCAATATTCAACAGCCTCAGGCATCTCAACGTCAACCTTACAATGTGAAGTAATGATTTTTTTTTTTTTGGATTTTTGACGGGGAGTTGAGTGCAAAAGGATTTAAACTTAGCTACCATAACAGGTTCTTCTGCACAAGCAAGAACAAGAGAAGAGGTAAAAACCATAAACTCATCCACCACTTTTCAAAACATGGAAGCCAATAGAAACCAATCTGCAGAAAAGTAAGCAAATAGCATTGAACTTTTTTTTTTTTCTGGGTTTTAGATCAAAAACAGTTCTTGATTGATTTTTTGATTGATTATGACTTGTGTATATATATAGGTATGCAGTGGTTACAGGAGCAAACAAGGGCATTGGATTGGAGACGGTGAGGCAGCTTGCTTCTCAAGGTGTGATTGTGGTGCTGACTGCTAGAAATGAGAAGAGAGGGATGGATGCTACATGTATGCTTCACGAAATGGGCTTAAACAATGTTGTTTTTCATCAACTTGATGTTTTGGACCCAGTTAGCATTGAATCTTTGGCCAGCTTTATTAAGGATAGATTTAGAAGGCTTGATATCTTGGTATGTGTTTTTAATTTTTTGGCATGATTTTGAAGTTATTATCTTATTCTGATTCAAGGGAATGAATTTTTCTGTTGGTTTTCTGTGCATTTGTATTGTATAGAACATGTTTAATCATCAGACTACTAGTTCAATGACATCAGAATAGAAATCTGATGTCTGAAGTTTAAACTTGCAGCAATGTATTTTCTAGAGAGGGATCTCCAATGCAACAAACTTCTCATTTTTCCGTTGGAAATCTTCTCCATATAAATATATATTGAAACAGAAAACTTCCAGTCACAGGCTTAAATTTTTGTGCATCTTCTATTAAGTGTAAATTGGTCTGGTTCATATAATTTTGGCAGGTGAACAATGCTGGAGCCTCTGGAGTTGCTGTTGATGAGGACCGCCTGAGGGCATTAAATATAAATAATGAAACATGGGTAAGTGTATGCATAAAGTGGATATATATGAACAAACATAAAGTACAGGATACGCTTATGCCTCGAACTATTTTTGGTGGTGCAGCTTTCAGGCAAAGCAGTCAACATGATACAAGAGGTGATTAAAACAACTTATGAGAAAGCTGAAGAATGCTTGAGCACTAATTATTTTGGTGTCAGAAGATTAACGGAAGCTCTCCTCCCACTGCTACAGCTTTCCACTTCAGGGCCCAGGATAGTTAATGTCTCTTCTCTGAGGAGTGAGCTCCGAGTAAGTGCAGTCTAATATCCATTATTTGTCATTATAGCTATTGTCATCTAGAAAAATATCTAGTTCATCGCCCTGCTGAGTGGTAGCTCTGTATTGCCAGAGCTTATGGAATCAGTACATAAGATTCTATTAATCTTCTGAGGCAACAATTAGAGCCTCTTTATGACAATTTATTGCAATGGACTAAGTTTGCTTGTTGTGTTAGACAGGTCAGTTATAATTGATATTGTTGTGGTCGTAGCTTTTTGTTAAAATCACCACTCGAATGTTATCTTAAGAAAGCATAATTGTTTGCAGAGAATCCCAGGTGAAGAACTAAGAAGTGAACTTAACGACATAGAGACACTAACAGAAGAGAAACTGGATGCAATAGTGGAGAGATTCTTTCATGATTTGAGGGAGAATAAGCTTGAAGATGGGGGATGGTCACTAATGTTGCCGGCATATAGCATCTCCAAGGCCATCCTTAATGCATATACTAGAATCCTTGCAAAGAGGCATCCTAACATGCTCATAAACTGTGTCCACCCTGGCTATGTCAATACAGATATTAATTGGCACACCGGGCCACTGACCGTGGAAGAGGGAGCTAGAGGTCCTGTCAAGTGTGCTCTTTTACCAGATGGAGGACCTACTGGCTGCTATTTTGATCAAACTGAAGTTGCAGACTTTTGACCCTGCACACCCTCTGGTGCTAGCTCCCACTCAGGTTCTGATTTTGTGCATAGTTCGTTTGGATGCAGTAATAATTTTTCCTGGTTATGTTTCTTTCTCGTTGAGGAAAAATAAAAACAGGAGCAATAATTGTGCTTGTTCTATTTTCTTAGAATACGACTATTTTTGGTATTTTTCTTTTTCTTTTTCAGGAAAATATTTGCTGTCATGAAACTACTGATTTTCCCTTGTAGTTTGGCCTGCATCAAGCTTCTGTAACCAAGAAGAAATTGAAATCCACAGTAAATGGGAGCAAATTGATATATATATATATATGATTTATGATAGTCCGTATTTTTTTATTGAATTTTTTTGGACAAAACTGCCTCTGCAATTGGGGACAGCTTTTTTGAATTAGTTTTTTTATAAGCACATGGGTCTATCCTTTTTCTTTGGAGTAGGCCCGCGACGCAAATCATTTCTGTTTATATATGACAGAAACCAACAAGAAGAATCTAATTAGAGCCTCACCCCTGTCAACTTTTCGGAGCTGGCAAGCAATATTCAATAGCCTCAGGCATCTCAAAGATCAAACTTTAAAATGTAAAATAATGATAATTTTATTGATATTTGTTTTGCACATGCTCCGATAGAATCATACAAAATAATTCGGTGAAATGACTGAAACCGAAAAAGTAATTAATTAATTAGTTAATTTCCAAATGCATAAATATAATTTTACCACCTAAACTTTATTCAATTATTCTTTTACACATCTCTAAATTTCCACTTTTATTACATTCTATTAGGGTATTCATGATTCGGTTTGATCGGTTTAAAATTTAAATTTCTAACTAAACTAATAAAGTCAGTTTTTAAATATGATAACTCTTAACCAAACCAAATACTATTAAATATTATTTAAATCAATAATATTTGAAATCGGTTTGGTCAATTTAATAAAAATAATAAAGATTAAAATTATTAATAATACATCTCATGAAATCTTTTAAAAATACAACAAAATACAAAATTTATAATAATAATAATAATAATAAAAGTAGAATAACATCTACTTTCTTGAAAACGTCCTTAAATTTCAAAATAACAACCCAAAACATTCTTAAAAAATCAAATTTTAGTAGAATATCTTAATAAAAAATTTAAAACATGAATTGCTAATTAGTTGGATGGATCCTTGCTTAACCATAGCCTTTGGAGAGGGTTATTTTTTCTATTTGGTTCATTAAAATTTTGCATATGAATGAGAATAGATTCTCTCATCAATAAAAATCATACATTTCCCTCGTAGGGGTAAAAAATGATTTTTCATTCCTATGAAATCAAATCAATTTAATTATAAATTAGTCAAAATTTTAAATATTGTCATATATTATTAAAATTTATGAAATATAATATTTTTTAAAGTAATGAAATAAAATATATAAATTCATAATAATTATTATTTAATATATTTTCATATATAAATAAGATTGATTCCGATTCTAATTTTCTTGTAAACCAAATATTTTGTTAAATTTTTCATTCCATTTTTAATTTCCCTCCAATCCAATTTCAATTTTGAAATATCAACCAAACAACCTCTATTATTTAAAAAAAAATTAAAAGGTTAAAATTTCATTTTTAACAAAAAAAAAAAAAAAGCATTTTTCAGGCTAAAAAAGTCAAATGTCATCATCTCTCTTTCTCACCACCAAACATCGTAACAGAGCCGGCTTAAGGCTACTTGTAGCCGTAGAGAAACTTTTTTTTTAGGTTGAATTATTTTTATATTTTTCATTTTTCATTTTATACATTATAAATAAATATTTTTATTTAAACAATAATTAACTAAAAACTTTAATATTATTTATTCAAATAAAAATAATTTAAATATAAAACTGTATCATCTAATTTATATTCTCTCAATTATTATGGTGATAAAATTTTTCTATCATTATAGTATAAAAATAAACATTACTATAAATTCAATTACTTTTATTCTAGATTTTTCACGATCTTTCAGAAGAATATAAGTTATTATAAAAAATAAATTATTTATAAAGAAAATAAATTATTATACAAATAAAAATATCAACGTGAAAGAATTTTTTAATTAATATCATAATTTTTAATATTTTGTGTTTAAGAATGTTTAGCAAAAAGTATAAAATATGTTAAAGTGAAAGAAAAATACAAAAGAAAAAGAGTAAAAAATGCTGTTATATTTTATTTATATATTATTTTTTTATTAGATATATATGGAAAATTTTTATTATTGAAATTAAAGTTGCTGTTCAAAAATACAAAATTGATAAAATTTGTTACCATAAATCAAAATAACATAACACTATTATTAATAAAATAAATAAAAAGCAACATCCAAAATGATATATTAAAATTATTTTAAATTTTAAAATAATTAGAATGAATATTTTAAAATAAAATTTGCTTAATATGTTGGTATATTTGTGTCCTAGTGCCATTACATACTGATATTGTACATTTATCTCTTTTGGCAGTAAATAATGTTCATTTAATTAAAATGTTTATTTATGTGAATATTTACTCATTAATATTATGTTAAATGAGTAAATTATCAATGGTTGATAATGTAAGTGACAAACCAATTTAGTACATATGCTATAAATGTTTGTAGTCATTGGACTAATGTATGGATGTTATTAATTCATAGGCTATCACCTTTATCTATTTTCATTGATCAGTATGTAATATTAATAGTGGTAGGTAATAGGTAATGAGTCTCATGCTACTTGACATGAGATATCAATATCTGGATGCTCATGTAATGAGTGAATTGAATTGTTATAATAGATTGCATGGTTATCAATTTTATCAACAATCATATGATCCTTTTACCTAAGGCGACATGGTAATATCCATATACGGTTAATTAGAGTTTGTTACTGTTTACATACTTATATTAGTCATGTATGATATCTGGTGTGTGAAATCTGCAAGTGCACAGAGTCGTCCAAGTAGTAATAAAATATCGATTCCACAGGGAGTAGATGTTAAGTACTGGATTACTTTTTGTATTTATTTATCTAGAAAACCGAAGAAAGATGTCACTAAAAATAAAACTGAAATTAATTTAATTAGAAATTTAAACAGAGCTATAAAATAAACTTTAACTACAGAAAATTTATCAATATAATAAAGGTTAGGGTTTTTATCCCCGACTCAATTTTAACTAAAGAGCATGCTAATTTCCTGTCACTTATGAATTCACTCCATTCCCTAGGCATCTCAGGACATATGAAAGTCTCTCTCAAGCACTTGCATAATTCTACCAATCATAATAACTACCCAAGTGATTAGCTCTCGCTCCTTGAATAATTAGTCATGCTTGATAATTAAGTAAAGCTATACAAGGGATATTAATCAACCAAACCGTTTCTCAACCTATTTTGATTAATTAACAGATTATTATTTTGTTCTCAACAAGGATCTTCTCTCGATCTCACCCTGTTGTCTGATTCAATTCCTAGGGTGATCAAGCCTAGGAAAGCATTATGTTCAATAATAGTCATGGTTTTTACGTTTGGTGACAAGGAATCTAACCTATAAAGTCCATTCTTGAGCCGGGTCTAAAAACCCTAACTACTAATTTAGCTACTCATAGCAATTAAAAAGAAAGAAGAAAATAAAAAAATTAATAATGCAAACACAATCATCATATAATATTAAATTAAGTACTCAGAATAAAGAAGACAAAACCCCTTTTACTCTCTTCAAAGTGATTGCAAAATGTTCTTTAATCCTTTAGCCTTGATAATGCTTGAGTAATAATCCAAAGCGAAAATGAAATTATAAATTTGTTCTATTGCAAAAGATAAAATTGACTGACTGAAATTTAGACAGCCCACCTCTCTAAAAGAGGTAAAACAAGGGCTATTTATAATAGTTATCAAATAAACCCTAAAAATAGTTTCCAAAATTGATTTCTGCCGAAGTGCACGGCTGTGCATCGCTGTTGCTCCAGAAATCTTCGAGTCATGATTGGCCGTGCGCACGGCTGTGCACTAATGCTGTCTCAGGAAAATGAACCAGGATTGGCCGTGCACACCCATGTGCACGGCTGTGCATATGGTGCATGGCTGTGCAGATTTTGATGCACGGATGTGCATCACTGATTGGTCTGCCAAGTGAAATTCTAAGGCTCAAGATTGGCCGTGCACACCCATGTGCACGGTTGTGAATGCCTCTACATCTTCAATTCATGGAGATTTTGAGCTTTTCTCTTCTAGTTCCAGCATGAATTTCACTTGCATTAATTTTAACTTGGGTACACCTAACCAATGAACACCAAAACACCAAAATTAATCTAAAAATAAACAAAATTCACCAAAAATTATAAAAAATTTTAAAAACCTAAGTTTCCTGGAATTTAAGTAAAAACACTAACATTCAAGAATAAAATAAACACTTTAACATATAAAAACATAACAACTTAGTGCTCAAAATATATTATTTTTCGCACTTATCAATATCTGACATATGGTGGCTCAAGTTGGTTGTATATAGGGATGAGTGATCGGTCAAGCTGAAATTTATTACCTCAAGTGAACCGGGATGAGATCCTATACTATCTAAGTTATTCTTGATGAACAAGTATCTGGCGAGGTCAAAATTGACTTATCCGAAAAAATTTTAGTACTAAAAAGAGTTT
>CATIWK010021119.1:0-11264 GCA_949634005.1 Mallotus japonicus | reverse complement strand
AGTTGTGTGTTAAATGCAAATTGGGTCCTTGGGATTGGAATTCTTCATGTGATGAAGGGTTATGTAAAGCAAAATTTTTGAAATTTGCTCTACTTAGGCTTGTGCTCACCACACATGTCCTTGATGCCTAAGTAGCATAACCGTTTCCTTCAACTTTAGCCACGATGAATTTTGCCATAGTCGTTCTTCTTCTCACTATATATTCCTGCATAAATGACTTCTCCGGGGAAGGATGTCTGTCTGATCCCTCATAGGGATGATTCCTGTCTGTGTGACCTCACTAGGGAGGATGTCTGTCTGATTTTCTCATAGGGATGATTCTTGTCTATATGACCTCACTAAGGAGGATTTCTACTTGATTAATTTGGTAGTAGAAAGATTTTTATACCACAAGCCCATGGGGACATGAGACTCTCACTTATGGAGAGATTTTTACTTCCAAATTTATTGATTCCCTTTGGGAAGAGCCTTCTTTGAGAAGGTTGGTTGGTGCTTGGGGAGGATTCGTATTTCTTAAACCCTCCTAGCATAGATTCTCACTTATGGAGAGTGCCTCACTTCTGGAGGATTTTGTGTGATTGATAGTTTCGAATGCATTCTTTTTGGTTCACCTCACTTCGGGAGGTGTTTTCTCATGAGATGAGAAGGCCCTTGATAGGACTCTTTTAGAGAATTTCTTCCTTATAAGTTAGTTAAGTTAGTTTTGAGTGTAATATTCCAGATTATGATTCATAATATGATAGCTTTAAAGTTTGCAATTTTTGCAATAAGATAAGTAGGAGAGCTTTGCTGTAAGAGAATACTTTATCTTCAAGAGAATATTTGAACATGATCATATATATAAAAGAAACATAATAGAAGGGGGTGCCTCTATTTCAATGAGAGGCTCAAAGGTTATGCCATGTAGGTGGAGAAGCTTTAATAGAGATATCCCTTTCTTCATAAAGGAGTGTGCCATAAATTTATAAAAATCGAATAGATAACAAGTTTTCTTCAGAGTCTACTGGGTAATAAATCCCTGCTCTAGCAATTTAGAAAATCCCGAATAAGCCATCCCACATAGGAAATAATTGAATTTTATCATCAACTCTTCACTATTCCAGTAAGAGTTCTAGGAGTAGTTCTATAAGCTCACAGGATACTAGGTTATCTCTTTATCTAGTCACTTTCTGTCCCTTCTACTCTTTCCTTTAACCCTTATAAGAGAATATGATTAGACATTCCTGCCTATAAATAAGTCTCAAATCGGTATACAATACCAATCTGGAGGAAAATGGTAGCTTCCTGACTGGTAACTGCTATCTAGTAATGCCTATTAAGGTCTTTGACTCCACCCCTCTAGCAGGATAATCCACATGTAGGAGATATATACTCGCTTCTGCACCTCTATCAATATATAGTCTACTTTTTTAAGAGAAAAACATCGTAGGTAGAGGTAAATGGTATCTTCCACTTTGTACAATTTCCCATCCCGAATAGTGAACTTTGATGTTCTTAGAGCGGGCTTCAGAGTTTCTCTTACCTGATGATAATTCTCTTGTATAGATGTCACACGTTCTAGATATTTGAAAGGCGTATTTTCATGAGGAGATTTGTCCAACAAAAAAAAAACTAATATGATCATTCTACTTCTTTAGTCTCCATAATGCGCTTCTGAAATTTCTTTCTTTCATAACTTGTCTTCATTTGAAGTGTGGACCAATGTTTTCTGATTCAAAGAGTACTATTCTCTAGTTGTATGTCCATTTCTTAGCTGTCATCCGAATTATTTTATCTCCAAAACCCATAAGCACTTAGTGATAATCAGGAAGGATTTCTATTTCCTTGTCTAACTAGGGAGTATTCATACCTCCTTGTTCCCCGTAAAAAGAGTTTGAAGAATGGTAATGATTTCAAACTGAGTAAACTGATGTTGGCTGAACTCTTTCTATCCTCATCAAAGATTATGTTCTGAGAAGTGAATTCGCGGTCGGTCTTTATCATAGAAGAAATTAACTTTCCCAAACCATTTTACCACTACTAGACCTGTTGGCAAATAATTTAATGACTTCTGAAATTTGATATAGTAGCCATTCTGATGCTTGCTATGTCGAATAACTCATGTAGAGAGACTAGGAATCTGAGTGATGAAGAATCCTGTGTAGATGATCTGCCTTGGGTAGACTCGATGTAGGTATAATAGAGATTTCTTCTGAAAAACAAGTTGAGCTCTACTGACTTGATGATACTTCTTGCATTAATTAAAAGAGTGTATCTCTCCACCAGTAACCATTAATCACAAACATTACCACCATGGCATGCACTTGCTTGAGGAGTCTCTACAGCTTCTGCATTTTTCGAGCCAAAAATTATCACACACATATGAGGAATTCTTCCCTTTCTTCCATTGGAACCTTTGTCTTACGCCCCTGATTCTCCCTTCTACTTCTTTTACTCAATGGAAGATCTTCCTCGGTTACCAGATAAATGACTCCACTCGTTCTAGTGTCAGGCGAAAGCACTAAGTGCTCATCCTTCTGAGGTCTTGCAACACCTGTTCCCCTATTATGTGAGTACTGTCCAAGAGGGATATTCACCTATTTTAGAAAACTTCTCAGGCGAACTGTCAAATTGATTTTTCAAGTTCCGACATCAACTGGTGGTATTCATTTGCGTTGTGGCCAATCATCCGGCAGAAGTGGCAATACATTATCTGATCTCAGTTTTAGAATTGGAGAGTAAATTCGTTAGTCACTGAACATATTCTATATCCTTGATTGCTTTCAAAACCTTCTTTTTTGGTAGCATTTAAGGTTGTCTAGTCCTTCTCCCGTGGGGAGAAAAGGGTCTTCTTGAAGGCCTCATGGGAGGTTTGATAGAGAGAGTGTGTGAATACCTCTCTTCGCCCCCTCGTTGGGGTATTATTCTCTGAAGGTTCTTTCCATTGATAATAATACAAGAGGAATATGCATATCCTTAAAAAAAATTCATATTTATCATTATAAGGAATTATGCGAAAGATTTACACATATGCAAATATATGATGTGTAATATGATTTTCAAAAATGTAACTTAGGACATATAATGATAAAAATGTCATGTTACATGATTTAATAACTATAGAAACAAGAAAATTATCCTTGTAGCCCATAGGGGGTTCAATAATTCATGCAAGTTATAATAAATAAAGACTTATCCCTTTAGGGAGTCGAGATATATGCTTTATGGCCAATCAAGTTAATGAAGACCTGAATATAATTTCTCTCTTTATAGAGAAAATCTCAGGGGTTCTGACTCCTGCCTATGTGTCAGGCAGGCTTGGGCTAGTATAAGACTGATTAGGGGGTGATCTCCTCTCTGTGTAGAGGATAGAAGGTTGGGTCACTCCCTATATAGGAAGAAATTTATGCTTCATGTGAATAGGCAAAAACATGCATTACTATAGAATAATGATTAGAACATATTAATTCAAGACGTTTGATAAAGAAAACTTATATGACAGGTTGTAATCAGCCTTAGAGACTTCTCGTAATTATTTAGATCTATATAGACACGCCCAGATAGAATAAGAGCATATGATCATCTTCCGTTGCTTTAAAACTGAGTAGAACACATGTATGGATTCCATAGCGACAGAGGGGTTAATTAATTTATGAGCTCATCTCGACAATATTCCTCAACTTCTTATGTAAGAAAGATGACAATCCTCAATTTCTTAAGTAGCATTAGTGCTTGGGAGAATTCTCGCTTCTTCGTAGGAAATAACTGATTGGGGATATAATCCTGCTTGGGAAAATAAAAATTCCATGTAATCTTTGAAGAATCATCCTATCTGATTAAGAAGCATCTTCATAAACAAGTCATGATTTCTGAAATGAAGTAAATTTTCCCTTGTAGAGATGGAAAGTTGGCATTCTCTCCCTTGGGGAAGTTAGTGATTTCTCGGTTGGCATTTCCATCAAGGAGATTTTTCCTCCTATGTGGGAAGTCCTGAGTAGATGGCCTTCTCCAAGTGAGATGTCTGATTGGCGTCCCCTTTGGGGGTACTCATGCAGTAGCTTCATTTGGTAAGATGTTATAAGAGAACATCCTCTTCTCGAGAAGAGAGTCAAGTATTATCACGGACATAAAGAGAAAAACTTCAAAAGAGAACGTCTTCTTTTCAAAGAGAGACTCAACCGCTTGGCCATATAGATAGACATACGTCAGTAGAGAAAATTCCCTTGTTCAAGAGGACTTATACACATTCATTTACAGAGAACCAAAGAGATAATATATAGCCAAAATGGACCAAGTATTCACCACTTGTCTTCCATAAGATAAGAACACTTTATCGATTGCACAATAAAGCAAAAGAGATATTGCCCTGTTGATAATGTTTCCCTTTATACTTAGAGCTCCATGCAAGATTCCACATCTAGGATAAAAGTTTCAAAAAAGAATAACTGGATAGGATTCCCGGGTAGAGGCTTCTTGGCAGGATTCCTTCTTGACTGATATTGTCTTACTAAGGGAGTCTGCTTGATGTCATCTGGTTCGAGACACATGTGTAGCACATACAGGAATCTACCCGATTGGGTTTATTTACATGGTTCTTGTATTCTCTTTAGCCACTTCGAAGGAGGGATGACCTATAAACTTCTCTTAATGTTTGGAAGCGAATATGGAGGTGCGCGAGGCATTATCTTGCCGAATGTAATTATCCTTCATAATTGCCTCAATAACTTAGAAGTCTTCCAAGTGAGGAACCTTCAAAGCTCCCACGTTGAATTGAGCCACATAGTCACGCAAGTTGTTGCCTCTATTTTGGACAATGGTTTCCAATAGGGAAGTTTCCCTTCTGGCTGGGATATTCGAGGTAAGCCTCCGAGCATGTGTAGAATTCAACAACTGCTTGAAACTTCAAAACATGATCTTTAGGATTAGTTTCTCCGTCATAAGTAGGAAGAATGAGTAGTTTAAGTTCACTAGGCAAAGGCTCCTTTCTGACTGCCTCAAAGAAGGGTGATTGGGGATTCATCACACGATTAGACAACTTTCTTCTACTGGTTCTTCAATTTTCCACTCATGAAATTCTTCAAATTGTTTTCCCAGCTCACTGAGATTTGATGACGAGTGGCAGAGGGTTTCCTGCCTGGCAGGTGTTCACAACCGGTATCCCTACCTGGAAACTTTCAGATGATGCCAGTCAGGATCAGTCTCCACATAAAAATCTCTAACTCAGGCTTTCCTTTTTCTCTTGCTTCTTTTTCATAATCAGTTAGATAATCAACCTCTTTCATTAGCTCTTTTAGAAACTCAGTCGGTACATGTACTGTTTGTGATTGTTCATAGCCCATCTCAAAAGATTTTTTCACTTTTTCTTTCCCCATTAGCTCATATTCTCTTATAGTGGATTTATTTGATTCCACCATTATAGAAATCACAAGCTCTTTTTAAAAGCAAGATAGATGTAGTAATAATAATTACAATCCAATATTTTTTATGCAACCCAAAAAAATAAAGATTCAGTACTTTTTCCATCGTCACCCCAAATATCTTTTGATTTTCAGATGGAGAAAATATGGAGAACAAAGAGAAGATCAAATCACAACTTGCAAGCTTTTCTTTTGCTTTTCGGTGGAGATAATGCAAAGAGAATGAAGGAGAAAGCACAAGCATAATGATGTACACTTGCAAATCAGTGGCATAAATGATGAGAGAAATTTCAAGAGAAAAAGGATAACCTTTTTTAAGCTACCAGGATCGTCATAACCTTTGGAGCAACAAAGATCATCCTCCTTCCCACAGACGGCGCCATTTGATGAGTTCATGACCTTTATGTCTCAGCTCTAGCATTGAAGGCGGTCAAAGCTTAAGATCTCTGCAAAAAAGAGGAACACTTGGGTAAAGGAGGGCTTGGTTTGCCCTAAGCCCCTCCAATGCCTCAGTCAGGATCGGGTCCTCTGTGGGATGATTTTTATGGAGAAAGATGTGTGTTGCTCTAATGGAGCATGATGGTGAGTGAAGAATGGAGGTTCTCCATGGATGAGAGAATGTAGGTGCTGTGTAAAAGAAGAAGAAGAATGAGAGAAAGAAGACGAAGTTACCTCATTAATGTAGGAAATTAGTTTTATATGGAAAGTGGGTAAAAAGGTGGTGACATGTGTCAAATGTCCATTGGTGGAGATGATTAATTGACAGGGCTGTTGGAAGGAGCATGGGTCACATTTAATGAAGTAGGTATTGACTTTACTTTACACATGTCATTACAGGATTGGTAGGAGATTTCTCATATATCATCACTCATTGAACATATATATATATATACATGCACACTCACATCGATCTTTCACATTTCCCTGTAAACTGAGACTGTGATTGACTAAGGGATTAAGAAATACGCGGATTCACATACATGATGATGAATGAATTGGTTGTCCAACTTAATCACAAAATATTTTCTTCCATTGATTTGTAATTCATTTTTTTTGTTTATGATATGAAAATATAATTTATTTATTGTATTTTTATCTAATTTGAAAACCTGAAAAATTCTATTCAACTCCAATTTAAAAATTTGTCTTCAATCCTCAGGAACATATCAAAAAAAGATTTTAATATGTCAAAATCTATATCTAATGAATAAATTCATTTCAATTTTGTTAATGCGGTCTTAGTTTTTGTTTGGGAGAAAATATATAAGGTATTGTTTGAATATTATTTTTTAGTTGGCATGTCTAGAATGTGATAGTCACATGCATTTTGATTATTTTGAAGTTCGAATTGGTTGAATACCGTAGGAAGGATAAATTCTCCCAATGCATATTTTTTTCATATATATAATGTTCAAATTTAAAATTTTATATAAAGTAATCTCAAACTTTTGGCCACTTAAAAACAACAATGTCTGAATACTATATATATTTAAACATAAATTGTTCAAACAATTACTAATGATAGCTCCTAAAAAAATAATTAACATTTTATATGATATTTATTAAAAATAGATATTAATTAAGTTGTAAATGATATTTAAGTTGCTAATCATATACTTGTTACTAATTAATTTCAGCCAGAAACTTCTCCTGAACCCTACAGATGAAAAAATAGTAGTAGAAGTAAAAGGATTTATTTATTTAATAAATAGAATCATAATTGATACCAGGGCCCAAATCAATATTCCAAGCCCAAAGTCAATATAGGCCCAAACGCATCAATTCGGCCGACAAGACGGATCGACGAATCGACAAGACGTATCGACAGGACGGATCGATAGGACGGATCGGCAAGACGAATCCACCCGATAACTCAAAAGAGTAAAGACAATCTGACGTGTTAAACCTACCCATCATCTGACAATCCATACGCCTACAGACCTGACTGTACCGCTTGCCAACCTGACGATTCGCCTGCACACCTGACAAAGTGCACATGGATGACGAAAGCAAAGCATGCTTGGAGACCAAGCTGGAAACACTAAAGGGAACATACCCACGTGAACAGTACCAGACCCTATCCAGGGAACATACCCACGTGAACAGTGCCATGTGAACAGTACCAGACCCTATCCAGGGGACATGCCCATGTGAACAGTATTAGTCTCCAAGCAATGGAAGAGCTCCAAGTGGCAACCAAAGGTGAACCCACATAAAACCCTAGAAAATCAGTATATAAAGGGAGGTATAACATGAATACCCTAAGTTAACTTAATTACTATTTCATTTTCTCTCTTTTCTCTCCGGTGCTCTTCCTAACTTGATCGTCGGAGTCGGTTCGCCGGGACCCCGTTCGGCGTACCCCTCACCGGATTTGTTTTGCAGGATGCATTTCCACCTGGGAAGCGAACCGGCAGCATCAATTGGTGCGGTGAGCGTGGATGTACAGTGCCGTCAGAGAGAGAAGAAGAAAGAAACGCCATAACACTCCCAACTACCCTCGCCGGAGATCAAAAGCACCCGAAAAATGCATGTAAGAGACCACACCAACAAGAATCCTTGAAGAAAACCCGAGGATATCATCACTATGTGAGGATGCATAATCTACCATATGATTTTTGGTGTTACAACAAGCTCAGATCTGAAAAAATGGAGGCATACAACCTTCATCATCAAAGAGGAAAATGGTTTGCATGAAACAAACACATTAAGAGGAACTCAACAATGGAGGGTGCGTGGATTCTTAAACCCATATGTGGGATGATCTAACTGAATCATTGAATCTGTTGAAGATACAAACCAACTTGATGTACAAAGCATCTTGATTTATTCAACGTCTGAGAAAGGGTCAGCACCAGAAAGGCAAACATATTCAGTTAGCCAAGCAACAAACGAATCGAGAGATATCCTTGTGTCTCATCACCAACGCGAAGCTGGGGATACCCTGTGTCTCATAACCAGTGCGAACTGAAGGATACCATCGTATCTCATGACTAGTGCGAACCGAGGGATACCATTACCGTCAAGTTAGAGGCAAGTATATCTAAATACTTCAACCAAACCCGGTATGAAATCACCAACTTTCTACTCAGTTCTCCTCAAAGCATGAAAGTAGCTCTATGAATGGTGGATTATTGCTGATTGATCAAATGCTTAGTTTCTGTATTACTTAGATTTGTTCAAACCTTGTTAAATGGAAAATCGATGAACCAACATGGTATATTCACATGGCATATCCTTATTATAGCTTGGCTAACTCATTACAAATCAATGCATGTTACCAAAATAGAGGATATCCACAGGTTAATAGTGATACATCTCATTTGCTGATAAAGGAGAACCGTGAGGTCAATTTTCATGCATGTTTCAATATATTTTCTTTTCTGAGTTCACTTGTTTTCCTCTGGTTCATCCAATTTTCCTATAAACTTGCATATCTTTTAAGTTGATTACATAAGGGAAAACCCCTTAAGATGAACTCACGTTTTAATTTTATGCCCCCGGGGTGGCAAATCGCAGGGGGATACTATAAGTACTCACGTTTAAATTTATTTTTCTCACAAGGGCAAATCACCCTAATTCTACATACATGTTATCTTATTGTTCGATGTAATTTGATCACCACATTATGAACTTTATGGTGATTTCCCTCGATTCGGCGTAGTATAAAACGCCAGGAGATGAACCCTCTTGGTTGTTATGATTTCTTGTTTAAGGATTCCCCATATGGCATAGTGCGAACCGCCTCGGGATGAACCCTCTTGGTTGTTATGATCTCTTGTTTAGGGATTTCCCGTATGGCGTAGTGCAAATTGCCTCGTGATGAACCCTCTTGGTTGTTATGATTTCTTGATTAGGGATTCCCTATATGGCATGGTGCGAACCGCCTCGGGATGAACCCTCTTGGTTGTTATGATCTCTTGTTTAGGGATTCCCCGTATGGCATGGTGTGAACTGCCTCGGGATAAACCCTCTTGGTTGTTATGATTCCTTGTTTAGGGATTCCCCATATGGCGTGGTGCGAATCGCCTGGGGATGAACCCTCTTAGTTGTTATGACCTCTTGTTTAGGGATTCCCCGTATAGCATGGTGCAAACTGCCTAGGGATAAACCCTCTCGGTTATTATGATCTCTTGTTTAGGGATTCCCTATATAGCATGGTGCGAACCGCCTAGGGATGAACCCTCTTGGTTGTTATGATCTCTTGTTTAGGGATTCCCCGTATGGCATGGTGCGAACTGCCTCGGGATAAACCCTCTTGGTTGTTATGATTCTTTGTTTAGGGATTTCTCGTATTGCGTGATGCGAACCGCCTGGGGATGAACCCTTTTGGTTATTATGATCTCTTGTTTAGGGATTCCCCATATGGCATGGTGCGAACCGCCTGGGGATGAACCCTCTTGGTTGTTATGATCTCTTGTTTAGGGATTCCTCGTATGGTGTGATGCGAACCACCTCGGGATGAACCCTCTTGGTTATTATAATCTCTTGTTTAGGGATTCCCTGTATGGCGTGGTGCGAATCGCCTGGGGATGAACCCTCTTGATTATTATGATCTCTTTGTTTAGGGATTCCTCATATGGTATGGTGCGAACCACCTCGGGATGAACCCTCTTGGTTCTTATGATCTCCTGATTAGAGATTCCCCATATGGAGTGCTACGAACCGCCTCAGGATGGACTTGGTTATCATGATCTTTCTTAGTTACGGATTCCCTGTATGGCGTGGTACGAACCGCCTTGGGATGGACTTGGCTATCATGATTTCTCTCAGTTAGGGATTCCTTGTATGGTGTGGTACGAACTGCCTCAGGATGGACTTGGCTATTATGATTTCTCTCAGTTACAGATTCCCCGTATGGCATGGTACGAACCGCCTCGGGATGGACTTGGCTATCATGATTTCTCTCAGTCAGGAATTCCCCGTATGGTGTGGTACGGACTGCCACGGGATGGACTTGGCTATTATGATTTCTCTCAGTTAAGGATTCCTCGTATAGTGTGGTACGAACCGCCTCGAGATGGACTCTTGGTTGTCATGGTTTTTCTTAGTTAGCGATTCCCTGTATGGCGTACAGCCTTAGGAGGGACTCTTGGTTAGTGACTTCTTATTTGGCATTGGAAGAACCACCTCAAGATAGACTCTATTTGTTATTGTGATTTCCCCACTCGGCATAGTATGAATCACCAAAGGATATGATCTTGGTTTGATTTTCTTCCGTTTGGCATGGCACGAACCTCCTTGGGACAGACTCTATTTGTTATTGTGATTTCCCCATTCGGCATAGTGTGAATCACCAAAGGATATGATCTTGGTTTTGATTTTCTTCCGTTTGGCATGGCACGAATGTCCTTGGGACAGACTCGTTATTATCATGATTTTCTAATTCGGTGTGGTATGAACCACCTGGGGATATGATCTTGGATTCAATGTTCTCATTTGGCGTGGTATGAACCACCTAGGGATATGTTCTTGGTTTCGATGTTCTCTTATTTGTGGTATGAACCTCCTTGGGGAAACTCTCTTAGTTATCATAATTTTCTCGTTCAGCGTGATACAAATAATTTCGGGATAAATTCTCTTAGTTATTATGATTTTTCTGTTTGATGTGGTATGATCTGCCTTGGGAGGAACTGATATCAGTTATAGTGTTTCCATTTAGGATGGTACGACGTATCGAGGGGAAGTGGCTCTAGGTTCAGCAGCGTATCGCCTAGTAGACATTAATGGCAAACCTACACCCATAACTTGGAATGCTCTGAATTTAAAGAAGTACCACTAGTAAAGGTAACAACGATATGCTAATGTTTACTATGCTAATATTTTTGCATTTTCTCTTGCCTGAATTGTTATGTTTATAATGAGCAA
>CATIWK010021108.1:0-15101 GCA_949634005.1 Mallotus japonicus | reverse complement strand
TTTTGGACAAAATAAAGACTTTTAAGGCAGAAATGAGTTGGAAAAGGGGAGGCAATGATGAGAAATACTAGGTGGAGAGTGAGCTTGGATTTTTGGGAAATTGGAGAGAGAAAAGGGAGGGGGTTTAAGAGAGGCTTTGGCCTGATTTTTAGGGAGAGGTTAGCCATAATTCAGGAATAGGAAATAAGAGAGAAAAAGAGAGAAACGTTCTGAAGAGAAAAAAAAAAGAAAAACAAGAGAAAGCAAAGGGAAAAGAGGTAGAAGAGAAGAGATTTAAGCTTTAGGAGTCTAATTCTTTGAAGGAGAAGAAGTCTTCTTGCACTCAAACTATCAAACAAACTCCGAGGGCTGAGTTAAGAGCTTCAAACGTGCTTCATTCAGCGAGAATCTCTTATTACAAGTTTTAAATTCATTATTTTACACAAAAGCCTCACTTCTTGATTTTATACTTTTTTTTTTGTGTTTTGTGTTAATTGCTCTCTTAAGATTGCATCTAGGCATGAGTATGTAAATTATTAAGTTTTAAGATCCTGCTTTATGTTGGTTTGCATGAGTAGTTGAGTTACTTATCATTCAAGAAATTTTTAGTGTTTTTTAACTGCAATGTCTGTTGAAGAGGCGATGCCTCTTCATAAAGGGGATCACCTCTCACCCAGAGTTCAATACAACTCTGCTTCAATTTAGTGTATATTTGGTATATTTTCGGTATATTTCCTGTATCTAATATACGTACAATGTTTAGTATTTAGTGTTACATGTATTTTTGACTTGTTTAAATGATGATTTGTTAAATGATTAATCCATGCTCATGTGAGTACTCATGTTTACTTTTGTGTAAATATAATATAATTATTGTGTAAATATACTATTTATTTATGAATGTGAAACTAACAGTATTCGTTGTAGGTTTTAGTGATTTCTTTAATCACTATGTAATTAGTGGATTAATTAGTTCTTGAGAGATTTCATTTGAGTTAATTATTGTAATAATTGTACGAAGAATTGTAATCCCTAATCCCTATCCCATTTATTTTGAATGAATGATTGTAATATTCATTTCATTTACTTGTGATAATTGCCAAGGTAATAAGCAAGCAAATAAGATTAATGTGTAAAGCCGGTAAAACAATAAAATCGGAAGTGTGTGAAACCAACATTAATGAGGAAATAATTTAATAATCAAAGGTAATAAAGTACAAAACACAAACGGAGGCCAACCACAAGGTTGGGTGGGCATTCCAAGCCTATACCCAGTTTCCGAACCCGATCTCTGAAGACGGCTTCTGGGTACCTCCGTGGAATCTAGTTGCTGTAACTGTATCCTGATTTTCATTCGGGTGGAAACTCCATCTCCAATAATGGGTCTCAAGCCCATCTTTGTATTTCCTAGCAGGCCCTGAGCTTGCACAGTGCCGTGGTCGCCAACACTTGGGCATGCGCTAAACCCCGCCGCCTACAGTGGCGACTCCACTGGGGATAGAGAAACTGATTCCTATGTTTTGTAAATTATCATCCTTGGTTATTAAAATATTTCCTTTGCATATTATTGCATTCACTACACATGATCAGACAATGTGCACATCAGTCCTCGAATAAACCAGTAATAGTCCATACTTTGCTACCTGTGTTTCATTCAAACCTGGTGGTGGAATATCGCCTATTACCACTCACAACACGTACCTATCCATGTTGCACGAACCCTTGAGTGGGGAGACGAAATGGAGGTATATAGCTGTGGGAGCCGTAGCTTATTACCCTTGACCAAGCTCATGTAATGACTTAGAAATTTTCACTAAGTTTTTCCAAACGTATGTGATTTGTGCCATATAGTGAACCCTTCAAATAAAACCCAAGCCCATTACAAATGGACCTTATCCAAGTGGGCCTCTCATGCCTATTCAAGCCCGTTATAAGTAAACCTTGTCAAAATGGGCCTTTTATGCCTATTCTTAGCCCATTTCAAATGGATTTTGATAGAGTAGACTCCTAATGTTGAAACTTGGCCTATTAAGAATGGACTTTGACTTTATTCAAAGGAGTTACTACTTGTTTTATGCCTTCTTGAGAGTTTCTTGTATACAACGGTTTTGTTATCCCCTGTTGATAATAAAAACCAGACCAACAATCCTAGGAAAAGGAACTCGCCATTGAATACATGTGTGGAAGAAATAAGGGAGGAGATACCGTTTGAAGAGCTTTGTCTTATGTTATGTGCTACATGTAACTAGAATATTTATTTTATTCTTTCAAGAGTCTACATATCATGCATACATGTCATGCATGTTTCTAACCGACAATGATTATAGACATAGATTCGGATCAATCATCCGCTTGGACCCGCTCCAATACCAGCTGTTGAATCAGGATGTCGAAAGAAACAGTAACATCTAGTTTTGATCCAAAAAAGTTCAAGACGGAGATGGCTAAACAGATTAGAACAATCATGAGAGAAATAATGGCAGAAATGAATTTAGCTAAGCAAGAAGCACCTGCACCTGTACCTGCACCACCACCACAGCCATTTGATCTGGATGCTGAGAATCTAGGAAGACGGGAAATTAAAGATGACTAGGAGACAAGACCGGATATGAATCCAAATGTTTCAGAGAATCCAGAAAAACTAGACTGGGCTAAGGACCTCATTAAGTCCATGGCTCAAATGCAATTAATGATGAAGGAGAAAGGAATAAATGCTCTAATGAACTACTCTGATCTGAGTTTGGGTGAAGACGATGATCCGCTGCCCCGAAAGTTCAGATTTCATGACATGAAAAAGTTCACTGGAGTGGAAGATCCTCATTTGCATCTTAAGCAGTATGCTACTCACATGAGGATAACCAGTCTGAACAAGGCACAGATAGTTCAACAATTTTCCTTATCTCTTGAGGGAGTACCTATCAGGTGGTATTATTCCTTGGAATCTAGAATCCAAGCTGATTGGGAAGATTTATGTGCGGCATTTGTTAAGCAGTACAGTCTCAATATTCAGATGGAGGCGTCGTTGAGGGATTTACAGAATATTAAGCAGAGATTTAATAAGCCTTTTGTTGACTTCCTGATTAGATGGAGAGCCAAGCTTGCACAGATGAAGCAATGACCTTCTGAGAATGACCGGTTGGTGATAGCAATAGAGGGGTATGTACTCCCGCTTTCGAAGAAGCTGAAAGATTTGGGGATCTGGAATTTTGAAGAACTTTACAGGTTCGGAGTGCAGAAAGAATCAAATCTAGCACAGGAAAGAAAGTCCTTCAGTGGAAGAACCTCAGCGAAAGAGGGAACCGGATCCAACAGTAGAGGTGGATCAAGTAGCAATGTTTAAATCAATGCGGTTCAACAACCTAGAAGGTTTTCCAATCTAGGGAAACCTGTCTCTAAGGTTCTGGAGAAATTGATTGAGACTAATCTACTCTGACCTCTACCCCAGAGGCCTCCATTCCAAAACTCCGATCCTAAGCTTTATTGCAAATATCACCAAAACATTGGTCATGATACCGATAATTGCACCCGCTTAAAGTATGAATTCAAGACCTGATTGATGCAGGCAAAATCACTAACCCTAAAAACAAAAAGTCAAACATAAGACATAATCTATTACCCAATTATCAGAGAATGCCACCACCAAATCAATCCGTTCTTGCCATAAATACCAGTTTGACTGAAGAACAAGTCCTAAACTCTTTTGTTAATGCCACATCCGCACCATTAAAACCAGAGCCAGAATGCTTGAACCTGGGAGAACCTGAGGATGTCAGTGTAAATGTCTTGGATATCTGGAGTTCATCTGATGAAAAAGGGGAGGCAATTGATTTATGGAAGAGTGAGGGAGAGAAGAAGATCCAATCAGTCAGAAAACTCAAGAAGAAAGAATCCAGGTCTAATGAGTCTGAAGAGAAGAAAAAGGATTCCAAGGAAGAGACAGCAGAAGAGTTGAAAGAATTAGGAAAAATTGAAGAAATTGATAAAGCCAAGAGAGTAGAGAAGACTCTCTCTAGCATTTGGGAGATGCTGATGCACTCCAAAACCCATCGGGAGACGCTAGTAATGGCTCTGGATCATAAGATGGTCCCCTTAACCCACACACCTGAACAACTAGTTGAATCATTAACTAAAAGTCCTCAAGAAACTGTGATGTTCACAGATGATGACTTGCCACTGGAAGGAAGAGATCACCTCAAACCCTTGTTCATCAAAGCTGAAGTCAAGGGGAAGCTGACATGCTGTGTAATGGTAGACAATGGTTCAGCCATCAACGTTTTCCCTTTGAAAATATTGCCCAAGTTGGGACTTACAGTAACTGACTTGAAGTCATCGGATGTGATCATCAAGACATATGATGATACCAAGAGGCCTGTTGAAGGAACTTTCAGGGCATTAGTCAAGATAGGACCATTAGAGGTTTGGGTTAACCTTCATATAATTGACATTTCTGTGACTTTTGCTATCCTTTTAGGAAGATCATGGTTTCATTCGTTGGGAGGTGTGTCATCTATCATCCATCAAAAGATTAGATTCCTACATGAGGGAAAGGTGGTCACAATCTCAGCCAAGACTGAAGCCGCAGTCACTGTACTGAAAATGGCTCCTCAAAAGATCCCATTGAGTCTAAGTTTTGAAGTTTGCATGATATATGAAGATGAGCTCAGTGCTAAAATCATGAGAATGATGAAGAATCAAAACTTTATGCCTGGAATGGGATTGGGAAAGGATCAGCAAGGCCCGCCTGGGTTTGTCGAGACCAAGCCAGTGTTCTTGAAGTATAGGATAGGATATCCCAAGATAAATGAGCCAGCAGAGGGGAGTAAAGCTGGAGCTAAGTTTGAGAGAAAAAAGAAGGAGAAGAACAAATCCAAAGCTGAACTGGTGGTTAAGCCATTGTGGGAAACCTTTGTGAAGAAAGGCACCTACGATCCATATAATGGAGTTCCAGAACCACTGATGATTGCTGATAAGATAATTCCTAGTTTTGAGATCTTTGCTGAAGAGTTGGATAGAACCAATGAAGCTGCTGAGAAAGATCCAATAGTGGAGGAGTTAGTGTTGTTTCCCGAGCTTGAGGAGGGCATCTCTGCGACGAAGTTGAAAGCCACTGCTGATCAAATGGAAGAACTTAATTTTAAGTTTTTTATTTTTTACTCCATTATAGATGTTTTCTACGATGATCTTGATATCTCTCTAGCTAACATGTTCAACTCTGATGATGATCTTTTCTTTTCAAAAGTTAATGCAATAGAGTCCGAGTTTGCTTATTTGTGTGATGTTTTACCTAATGGTTATACTGTGTGTGATGATCATTTCATGCATATGTTTGACATTAATTCAGTGCAAACTGAATCATTTAATTTAGGCATATACGATAATCCAAAGAATATACTTCTTGCTTTTGATTTAATTCATAATGAGAGAGAGAAAATAAAAAAAGTAATTAAAAGAAGACAGAAAGTATTCGCTTGGGGTTATAAGGATATGCCTGGGATTCACAGAGAGATCGCAGAACACATGATTCCCACGTATCCTCTCATTACACCTATAAAACAAAAGAAGAGGTGATTAAGGCCGGAATGGGCTCTTTTGATCAAAGAAGAGGTTGATAAGTAGCTAAAGGTGAAATTTTTAGAGGTGGTTGACGACACCCAGTGGTTGGCAAACATTGTACCAGTTCCCAAGAAAGACGGAAGGGTCAGAATGTGTGTGGACTACAGGGATTTGAATAAAGCCTGTCCTAAAGATGATTTTCCCTTGCCACATATTGACACTCTAGTTGATAGTGCAGCCTCCAGCACTATGAGTTCCTTTATGGATGGCTTCTTGGGGTATAACCAGATCATGATGGCAGTGATTGATAAGCTGAAAACTTCATTCACCGCTGAATGGGGTGTTTATTGCTACAAAGTCATGCCATTCGGGTTGAAGAATGCAGGAGCTACCTATCAGAGGATGGCTACCACCCTGTTGCATGACATGGTCCACAAAGAGATAGAAGTATATGTGGACGACATGATGGTGAAGTCTCCAACGCGAGAAGGACACTTTGAGGCTTTTGATAAGTTTCTAGCCAGAGCTGAAAAGTACAATCTCAGGTTCAATCCAAGGAAGTGTGTTTTTGGAGTAACCTCTGGAAAGTTACTGGGATACATCGTCAGTCAGAAAGGAATAGAGGTAGATCCGACAAAGTCAAAGTTATCAGAGAAATCCCTATACCGAAGACTGAGAAAGAAGTCAGAGGGTTCATCAGGCGATTATAATACATCAATAGGTTCATCGCCAAGCTGACTACGATTTGTGAGCCGATCTTCAAGCTTTTGAAGAAGAATCAGCCGATCATCTGGGATGAAAAGTGTTAGTAAGGATTTGAAACCATTAAGAATTATTTGATGAATCTCCTAGTCCTACAGCCTCCGAGGTCTGGCAAACTGTTGATTCTCTATCTGGCAATCGAGAAAGAGGCAATGGGTGTGATGTTAGCCCAGGAAGACAACGGAAAGGTCGAGCACGCAGTGTATTACTTGAGCAAGAAACTTCTTCCCTACGAGTCCAACTATAGTCTCATAGAGAAGACGTGTTTGGCTGTGATTTGGGCAACGAAGAAGCTTCGACACTATTTCCAGTCTTACAGGATTCAAGCAGTCTCTAAGCATGATCCTTTAAGATATCTTCAGCAAACACCATCCCTTACAAGAAAATTAGCTCGATGGCTAGTTTTACTTACCAAGTTCGACATTGATTATGTAGCAAAGAAGGTGATAAAAAGAAGAGCAGTGGCAGACTTCTTGGCTCAGAATCCAGTCAATGATGAATAAGAATAGGAGTTAGAGTTTCCGGACGAGCATCTGGGGGCAATAGAAATCCAGACATGGACAATGTACTTTGATGGAGCTATCAACAGCAAAGAAGCTGGTATCGGCGTAATTTTGATCTCACCAGAAGGAGAAATGATCCCGATGGTGAAAATATTATAATTCAAAGCTACCAATAATCAAGCCGAGTATAAAGCTTGCATCTATGGTCTGGAAGCACTCAGAAGCATGGGGGCAGAAGAGATCACGGTGTATGGAGATTCCATGCTAGTGGTGAAATAAATCTCCAATCAGTGGGAAGTGAGAGAAGATAAACTCAAGCTGTATTGGGACTATTCAAACACTATTATGTTATCTTTCACTCAGTGCAAATTTATGCATTTGCTACGAGAAGAGAATCAGATGGTGGATGCTTTAGCTACTCTAGCTTTAACGTGGGAAGGAAAAAAGCTGACTGTGGTCAAACCTCTCGTTCTTGTTAAATCTAGAATTTCTTGTTATGAAGAAATAAGGGTGATGCCAGTTGACTCCACAGACAAACCGTGGTTCTACAATTTACAGCAATACATAGAGATGGGGCAGTTTCCCGAAGATGCTGATAGGAAAGAGAGGATGTCTCTCAGGATGTTGTCTCGATAATTCATTAGCCATAATGGAATGCTATATAAAAGAGTGCCGACGGGAGTACATTTGAGGTGTGTTGACCAGGATGAAGCTCAGAAGCTTATGGAAGAAATTCACGTAGGGGTATGTGGCCCACATATGAACAGGACAGTTTTAGCTAAGAAGATAGCACGTCAAGGCTACTTTTGGTTAATAATGGAAACAAATTGTGTAAAATTTGTGAAGAAATGTCATAACTGTCAAGCATATGGTGATGTCAGTCATCTACCTTCAATGGAACTTCAGGGATTGACTTCTTCGTGGCCATTTGCAGCATGGGGAATGGACATTATTGGAGAAGTGAGGCCGAAAGCATCTAATGGTCATCACTACATTATGGTAGCAATCGACTACTTCTCTAAATAGGTTGAGGCAAAATCGTATGCCACTGTTGGATCAAAACAGATGGCGAGGTTCATTGAAAAGAATATAATCTGCCGGTATGGGTTGCCACCTCATATTGTTAGTGATAATGGTGTTCAATTTAGGGCTGAGACTGTAGCTTTGCTTAAAGAGTACAAGATTGAGCATCATAGGTCATCTCCATATCGACCTCAAGCTAATGGAGCCGTGGAAGCCGTGAACAAGAACGTAAAGAGGATTTTGGTTAAAACGCTAGAAAATTACAAAGATTAGGCTTATTAACTGCAGTTTTCTTTGTGGGAATATAGGACAACTACTAGGACTTCAACTAGAATTACTCCTTATTCGTTGGTTTACGGATGTGAAGCAGTGCTCCCAGTGGAAGTCGAGATCCAATCGTTGAGAGTCCTTCTAGAGTCCAAGATTCCTGAATACCAGTTGGTGGAGAGCCGATTGGCACAGTTGACCTTATTAGATGAAAGAAGGCTAAAAGCTATGTATCACTTCCAGTTGTACTAGAAAAGAATAGCTCGGGCTTACAACAAGAAGATCAAGCCTGGGAAAGTCAAAGAGGGTGATTTGGTTTTGAAGCTGACTAGGCCAATCATGATTGATCCGAGAGGGAAATTTAAGCCAAACTGGGAGGGACCGTATCTGTTGAAGAAATTGTTCTCCAAGGGTGCTGCTATCATTTCTAATCTAGAAGGAAATGAATTCAAAGAGTCCATCAACCTCGACAAACTGAAGAAGTACTTTCTGTAAAGTCTCGCTAGGGAGAAAACCTAGCAAAAGGGACTGCCTAGGCAAAAGTTAGAGACTACAAAAACAAAATAAAAATTAAAAAGTCCTGCTAGATTGAAAACCTTAAAAGAGGTGGTCCAGGCAAAAATTTAGAACATACAAAGGAGAGAGAGTGTGAAAAATAGTTAGTTGGAAAACTTGCAAGGGCAAGCTAACTAACAAGAGGAGATATGTAAAAAGCAGAATGTATTCTCGCTTTGTGCTTAATTTAAATGGAATGGATTGTCTTTCTTACTATCAAACGTTGCATTAAATGCCTTATTACACACTGTTTAACCAAAAGGAAATTACATTCAACAAAAAGCAAATAAAGACTAAATTACATAAGCTAATCTTGTCTTCTCTTCTTTTGAACACCCTGAGTGCTAGATGCTTGCAACGACCTTGTTCTTCTACTAATAATGAAATCATATTTTTCTGTCTGTTGCATCTGAACCCATGTTTTGTATTGGTTATCAGTGGATGGATCTCCATTGTAGTCGATGTTCCTCTGAATGATCCTCTGAGGCCAAGTCATAGTCAAATTATCCAGAAAGTTCTGAATAAGTGGACCCGATTCAAATTCATGTACAAGCTCTGGAATCAGTTGCTTCTGTCCGTACTACCTACAAAGTCTTGCAGGGTTATAAAAGGTCACAAAATGCAGATCAGCCACTGGAACGCAATACGTATAAGATCGAATGGTTACATGTTGCAGTCTCCACCACGGACATATCCACTGAATCATAGTATCAGGAAAAGTGGCTAGCTAATTTCGAATGTCTTTCAGTATAGGATGAAGTTTCCGGATGCGACAGTGCTTATCTCTATAACAAGCAACGTCTCTACGAGGCTCAAGTAATCTCAGTTTCTAATGAAATCATGCCTATGCAGATTACGGATGCAGACAATGAAATAAGCAAAAGTGGCAGAGAAAAGCAGTAAATGGAAAAAGGGATGGAAGAGAGCTAACCTCCAGCAGTAGAGGACTTCCTAAAAATCTTCTAGTTTCTGCAAAGTTGTCCAAGCCAACAATGGTTTCTGCCTGATCGACTATGTAAAGAATCTTTGAATCATAGTTGCCTGAAGGAGATACAAGTAGGAATTGAGCATAAGGCCATCATCCAGGACTAATGCATTCTCTTGTTGTCTATGGTCGCTACTATCTCTAAAAGAGAGTTGGTCAGAACCTCATTGTTGAAAATGTGACAGAGAGAGAACTGGGGGGCAAGATTAAACATTCTAGCCATTTAGAGTTGAATAGAATGGATATCTAGGATTCCGAGAGGAGGGATCACAATCTGACAAGTAGAATCCAATTGACAGCCTAGAATAGCTTTAAATTCCTCAGGCAGGTGGCATAATTCAACCGTGTTGAACCTGAAAATGTGTTTCTGAGGATCCCAAAACTGAGTAAGAACATGTAAAAATGAGAAGTTAATTCTTCTTGCATGCATGGATCGGAAAATGGATAAGTGGAATGACTCTAATCTAGCCCAAGATTCACCATTCAAGCTTTTTAATACTGTTTTGTTTTAGGTTTCTTTCAGTCATGGTTAGCGGTTTGGGATGCAGTTTAGAGTGAGAAAGTGTAGAGAATTCAGAGAAGATGGAGTTAGGGATTTGAAGAGGAAATTGGGGATTTTTATAGCTGCAGAGCTCTGGTATAGAGGCGATTGCCTCAACGTTGAGGTGTTGCCCCTATGTGAAGAGGTGATTCTCTGTCGCCTCTTCACGAAGAGGCGACACCCCTCTGAAGAGGCGACGCCTCTCTAACAGTGACAAGTCATACTTGTATGTGAATTTCTGTAAAGATTTTGTACTATTTGCGAGGCTCAATTGTGAAAACAGTAAATTTTTATGAATAAAATGCCTCTATTGCTTCAAGACCAGTAATAAATGTTATAATATCATCATTCATCAAAATCAAGAAAACCTAAACTCAAAGTAGAAAGAAATATTTTTTCAAGCAAAACGACAACTGTTCAAGAGCGAAAAGTCAATCCTGAGCTGAGGGAACCTAAGCCTCATCACCACCATCGTCTCCAGAAGACTCGCCAGTGGACTCCTCTTCAGCAGAGTCACCTCCCTCATCCTCGTTGTCCTCTTCACCAGCATCAGCCTCCTCTCCATCATCTCCAATAGGAGCGGCAGTCTCACCCCGAGTAGGCTCAGTGCCCTCCTCCTCCTCACTACTAGTCTCATCCTCGACATGAATAGCATCCAGCTGACGCTCAAGAGCAACGACTGCGGCCTGACTAGCCTCGAGCTCATCCTATCAAAGTGCAATAGAGGGTAAGAAATCATGAAAGCATGCATACATATAGAGATAAGTAATGTTTTTACCTTCCACAGCTTGGTCGTGTTGACCATGAAGTCCCGTTGAGTCTCTATCAGGCGATACATGTACTCTCCCTGGCCTCGGGGTATCTGCATGACAATAAATTGTTAAAACTAACCTTATATGAAGCTAAATGTGAAAAAAAAGATTGAAAAAACAATAAGAAAGAAGAAGAAATTACATGGGTGGAGGTCTCGATAGTCATGTCAGGGGTCATAAACTGACGTTACAGCTCCCCTGAAGGCAACCAGCACCGAACCATTAGATCTGAAGGAGCAGCGAGCATGCCAGCGATTACTTGTGAACCAGAACTAGAGCTAGCGACATCAGCAGCAGGTGGTGGCCTAGCAGAAGTACCCTCATGATGAGCTACGGTGCGAGAGCGCTGAGACGGCCTCTCCTGTGTGGTAGGCCTATGCCTGATAGGTGATGCCCCGAGAGGAGCCTGAAAAGAGCAAATGAAATTAGAAAGCTGATATCTAAAGACAGAAGTGCAAAATCAAATGCTTAATGAAATCATTTACCTGAGATATGGATCCAGGAAGAGGAATTCTCTGCAAGAGACGAGTCCATGCAAAGTCCATGTAACGAGACTTCCTCCTCTCACAGTACTCGTTAGCATCCTCTCCCTCCACTGCACAATCTAGCTCATCCCCCTCCAATAGATGTCCCTAGAAAATCTTACAAGGAGGAGCAAAAGGTGGACGTCTCACTCGGGCACCCTGACCCCAATTATGCACCCTCTCACCAAGGTACCAGTCTCTGCAATCAGGTCCTCGCAGTAGCACCCTCTTCTGAGACAGAGGGATGAAGCGAATTATAGCGGGTGTCTATCCAATCTGGGGCCCCCATAAGTTCAAGCGCAGCTACAAAAGCAAAAGAGGTAAATAGAATGAATTAATAGCAACTATACTAATTCCAAATTATATTGCAAGTATCATACCTTATCGGGAGTCAATGTGTTTAGCCTCTCTCTATGGATCTGAACACAAGCTACGGGCCTCCTCCATGCACAACTAGCCTCCCACCTCGCCATAGTTGGAAAAGGAACATCACAAAAATGGACTAGTCCGGTGACTAACTCCACCTTTAGAGCCCAATCTTGCAAGAATCAGAAATTTATAACAAATTATGACAGTGATATCCAAAGAGACATCAAATGAGAGGAAAAGAGAGAATAATACCAAAACAGCATGCCAGAATCCGCAGAAGCGCCTGGCTCCTCGCACAGTCTCATCCATGCTCTTATACAGGAAGGCAAGAGCACAGCTACCCCAGTCGTAAGTGGCAACTAGATCCATATCTCTCAAGGGTTGTAGGAAGATCAGGTCTATCGAGCTGGCTGTGTCTGCGAAGAGAGTGGTGCCTAACAGATACACCAGGAATGCTCTCACCACATGGTCCACAGCTTGAGTAGTAGTGGCAGCCGCTATTCTCTCCTATGTATAGTGACTCTTGATAGAGTCAATCTTAATAGTATGCATCCCCTTCATGTCCGGGACCATACCTAGCAGCCGCTCCACATACTCGAGACGGTCAAGAGACATCCGATGCAGACTAGCATCAAAGGGAACAGAATCCCCAACACACCAAATCCCCGTCATAGCAGCAAAGGACACCGGATCGAGGGTGAACTCCCTAAATGGAAGATGGAATGTATGGGTGGTATCAGACTACCTCTCCAGTAGAGCATGTAGGGGCTGGTAGTCAGTCCTCCCCTGTGCATCCAAAAGAGTTAGGATGAAGTCGGAGAACCCGATGTCGCGAATGCGAGCTCTGATCTCCTTCGGAAAGCTGTCGTACCAGATCCGGGCACCGCTAAAGTTTCCAGCACCTTTGAAAGTGTGGGAATTGAGCTATTGAAAGAACAAGGAGTTGAATTATTAGTTTTGCATAATAAAAATTCAATTTTTACAGATTTCTGTTGAAGAGGCGATCGTCTCCGTGTGAAGAGGCGATCGCCCCTTCGTAGAGGCATCACCTCTTCTCTAGGAGAGGATCGCCCCTTGAAGCTACATGTTACTGCCGTTGAGGCATCGCGTCCTTCCAGGAGGCGATCGCCTCAACAAAGAAGCGACGCCTCTTCAAATCGACACTCTAACAGTTTATATTCAAATTTCACAATTTCATGCATTTAATCAATTTTTCTTTCGGTTAAATCATTAAACATGCATTCTTAATCATTAACCCGATATTTTCTAATCCTATTTGTAGGAAAAAAAGTAGTTAAATTGGTCACTAACCTCTCCGGTAGCAAGTCCGCAGAGATGTGATTACGTATCCGCGAAGAGAGGAATATCGTCCCCAATGCTCAGTCTGAAACATCGTAGGGGATGTACTGGAGGAGTAACGGGATCCCATATGGGCAAGTCTGGTGTCCGTGCGGCATCAATAGCTGAAAAGTGATTGAAAAGCGAAAGGAATTTGGGAGAAAAGAGAGAAAGAGAATCGAGAAGCAGAAAGTAACTTTGAAAAGAAAAGAAGAGAAAGCTTATATAGGAAGGCTAAGGGACAAAGGGAGGAACTTGGCAAAAGAAAAGAAGTTAGGAAGACCTATTTAAATAGGGGGAGGCCTAGGCCCATTAAATATGATAGCTGAAGAGGCAGATGACTCTTTATCCATTATCATAAGAAGAATGAATTTAAGAAGATAAGGAAAGAGCAGGAGTCTGAGCGAAGCCCATCAACCAAATGAAAAGTTGGCCCATCAAATAGGCATCCCCAGTGGAACCTATTGTCAAAAAAAAAAAACTTCTTTCCCGAGAAGGTGAAGATTTTAATATTCCAATACACTGGGTGCATCCCGAACTCAACACGAAGAATCAAAATTTAATTGATCGGAGCATCAATTCATGTTTTTATGAAAAGCGTCTGGTCAGGTTTAAATCCCCAAAGTGTGCGTTGTTGAAGTGTCTGGTCGGGTTTGAATCCCCGAAGTACGCATTATTCAAGCATCTGGTCAGGTTTGATCCCCAAAGTGCGTGTTATTAAGAAGCATCTGGTCAGGTTTGAATCCTCGAAGTACGCATTATTGAAAAGCATCTGATCGGGTTTGAATCCCCGAAGTGCGTATTGTTATAGCGTCTGGTCGGGTATGAATCCCTGAAATGCGCATTGTTGAAGCGTCTGGTCGAGTTTGAATCCCCGAAGTGCGTGTTATTGAGAAGCATATGGTCTGATTTGAATCCCCAAAGTGGGCATTGTTGAGAAGTGTCTGGTCGGGTTTGAATCCCCGAAGTGCACATCCTCTACTGAGTGAAGATCGAGCCATGCTCGGGAATCACATCAAACTTATAATGAGTAACTGATCGGTCCAAGAAAACCGAGGAATATAATTTTCAAAGTTGAGATCTGTGTCTGAAAGGCTCGGGACTCACAGCATCTTTTCTACTGAGTGAAGATCGGGCCATACTTGGGAATCACGTCAACTTATAATGAGTGACTGATCGGGCCAGGAAAACCCGAGGATCATGGTCACTTTTTAAGTCAAAGTTTGACCTTTTAGGTTTAAATTCCCGAAACTGACGGCCTAAACGAAGCTTGCAGGTCAGGTATGTCGTTCTCCCTAATCATATGCATGTTGCTTCTTCAAAAAAATTGATTTCATAAATCTACTTTTTGAAAAACCAAGGATGCAAACTGTAGACACCCTCAGTTTGAGCCTGCAACGAAAGCCCAATGATGAGAAAGTCCGAATTTCGAATGCAATAAGAGTTCGAGATCTTCTTAGAATAGATTCAAAAGCTTGAACCTAACCTGAAACCTCAAAACCAAACCCAACATTTAGCCCAAATACCAAGGCCATAGCCTTCTGGCCCAATAGCCTTCACCCTTAGCCCAAAGCCCACCAGGCTTGGGTGAAGAGGCGATTGCCTCAGCAAAGAGGATGCGCCTCTTCACCCCAGGCATCGGACCTGTCTCCTGCAGCAATAAAATGCTATTTATTGTTATATTTAACTCAAAAACCGACCCTCATTTCACCTTATCTCTGCTTTTTTGGACAAAATAAAGACTTTTATGGCAGAAATGAGTTGGAAAAGGGGAGGCAATGATGAGAAATACTAGGTGGAGAGTGAGCTTGGATTTTTGGGAAATTGGAGAGAGAAAAGGGAGGGGGTTTAAGAGAGGCTTTGGCATGATTTTTAGGGAGAGGTTAGCCA